>PVIR01014680.1:0-39774 GCA_004026965.1 Petromus typicus
ACCTTATCCTTCTTCTTGAGCACAGTGAGATGATTACTAAAATAAACTGTAACTGCTATTTAGATTATTTGAACGACCTCTAAGGAAGGTATTATCACATTGTCTTTTAATCACCAGTAGTGTTTAAAAATAGTAGGGTAGCTGGGCATGATGGTACACTCTTTTTTATTTTTTAAATTAAAATCTTTATTGTTGCATTACATATACACATCATGATTGCACTCAACAATGAGAATTTGTACCAGTATAAGACACAACTTAATTCTCATGTTTTCCCATAGCCCTACCCACCCCCCCCACGTACTTAAACTTTGTTTCCTTTCTTTTTTGTTATAATCTTATTATTTTCCCCCTTCACCCTATTTCGCTTTGAGTATTTTTTATTTCACAATATATAACACACAATTCTAGAACTCATTTACATCTTTATTTTCTCATACCAGAGAAAAGATGCAATATTTGCCTATCTGTGACCTATTTATTTGACTTATGAGGATATCCTCAAGGTATGTCCATTTGAGTATAAATGATTCGAACTTATCATTTTTCACGGCAGAGTAGTACTCCATTCTGTAGAAGAACCACAGCTTTCTTATCCAGTCTCTAGTTGATGGACATTTGGGTTGCTTCCAAGATGTAGCAATCACAAACTGAGCTTCTATAAACGTGGGTGCAGATATATCACTGTGATAATGAGTCTTTTAATTCTTTTGTGTGTATATCTAGCAGAGCGATTTAATCCCATCACTAAGGAGGCTGAGGCAGGAGGATTACCATAAATTCAAGGCAGGACTGGACTATATAATGAGTATGAGGCAAGGCAACTTCATTGTGAATTCTTATCTCAAAAAAGTAGTAGTACACTTTACTAAAATGAAATTAATTCTGTCTAAACTCTATGATTTCAAGTGCATTTTTATCTTGCCTTTCCTTAAAAATCATGAAGATTTTGTCATTATTTTCCATGAATATGCAGATCAGGAAATTAATCAATAGTCACTTATTTAATATATCCCACACTGATATTGTTTGCAAAGAAGAAATGCCTACGAGATGTTTTTGTTTTGTGGAATTAACCTCTTAGGAGGTCTACAGCTAATCTCAAGAAATAAACAGAAATCGATTTGTGACAGTACAAAATGAGGTCAAACAGCATTTAGAATTAGTTTTGTGGATCTCCTGCTTTGGTTTGAGGCGAGGCCTGACGCAGGAAGATTTGTAGCAGAACTGTAAGCCAAGGAAATAAGTGAAAAATAGAAAAGAGAAGACTAGGAAGAGCTAAAGGAGACAGTCTGAAAACAGTGGAGACCTTGTGGAAGAACCTGAGAGATGTAGGAGTTGGAGGTCAGAGGGTGAATGTGTAGAAGCCAGCCCTCCAAGTTCGTCACCTGCTATGTAATGCTGCCTTCCAGCAAATGTGGCAATGATGCTAATGGTTTAATGGTGATACTACTAACTGTAATTGACAATAATTGGAAATGTCTCTTCAAATGTATCTTATTTACAATCTACGTAGATGTCTTGGAAATAAGATTGTGAGAGTAAAAATTCATGTAGTGAGACAGGCTAGTGAGGGATGGTTATTGGGGTATACAGTGTTTTTGTCTCTTTTATATAAGCTGGCAAATTTACTGATGAGTAAAAATGTTTGTGATTATGCTAACAGTGCATCTGTGTGTGTGTGTGTGTGTGTGTGTGTGTGTGTGTGTGTGTGTGCGCTCACATACTGGAAATAGAAAAGAAGTTAATTCGTAAGGCAGGGAAACAGATCTAGACCACCAAAACTCCTGCTAGTTGTGAATTCTGTTTGATCTATTTGAATTTTTTATCTTGTAACAAATTGGCATCCCTCTGCCTATATTTGTTACCATGGCAAAGATCTTGATCTTGTGTTTTCTTCCTGTTGTGGTAGCTCAAAAGGAAACTCAAGTTCCACATGTGAAAGACAGAAGCCTCGCAGGTGATATGAGTCAGATGGCCCACAAGCAGTTTACCAGAAAATTGTTCATGCCAATCCTGAAATCAGAGCTGAACCTGAAGCACTGGTCAGCCACTGCGAGAAGACCATTTCCTGCACCTAACAATAGTTAGCAAATATTTGAAAGGACTTGCATTTAAAAAATCACCATTAGGGGCCAGGGATATAGTTCAGTGGTTCTGGCGCCTGTCTTGCAAGCGCAAGGGCCCAGATTCAATCCCTGGTAATCACATAACAATACTGGGCATGGAGACTCACCCCAGCAGCAACCAGTACCACTTACCACAGTGCCGGGCAGAGGCAAGAGGATTGCTGTGATGTGAGTTTGAGGCTGAGCTCAGGGCCAGCCTGAACCACAAAGCAAGACCCTGTCTCAAAAAAACAAAAACAAACAAACAAAAAAACCCCAAAAACTTAAACTTAAAAATAACCATTAGTTCATTAGTTCATTTACTTCTTTTTTGGAGAAGCGGCCTATGAGTTACACACACGGAAAGTTACACACGCAGAGTTACACACGCAGTGCTGAATGGTTCCTTCCGCCACACTGCTCTGCTGTTTCTGGCCCAAGACTGGTGAGCTAGTGAGCATGAGGCCACCTCGAGAGACCTGCTCATAGCTTTGTGTGTAGGCTCTGCAGTCATCTGGCTTCAAACAGACTCGTTCAGATAGGGCATGGTATGAACAGCCTCTAGTAATAGATCTTGTAATTAAGCTCTTTACAGCATGACTCCAGAAAGAACCACTGGAAAGTGGGATCATGTTTTACTATTAACATGTGGATATGAGGGTGGCAGCAAAGGGACTCCTGAAAACCATGTTATCCAATTTTACATTAGAAGTATTCATTCTCTCTCAGCTAATCTTTCTCCAAAAGCCAGATGGACTATGCCACATAATCTGGAGCTGACTTTATAAGTGATATATATATATATATATATATATATATATATATATATATATATATATAGGTGTGTGTGTGTGTATAACATATTTATACTATTATATATTAATTATTTGGTGTTATATATGAATGTACATGTATATAAATATTTTTTCATAGATAAATATACCTGTAAAACTATATTTCTCATAAGATATTATGTTTTTTAAAGTCAAAAAATCACCTATGGTGTTTTTAATGTTCATTGACTTACAAAATATCTTAGCAAAACTCAGTTTTGCAAAAACATTCTTTAAATTTTGATACATAAATATTCATAATGATGATTTTAAAGAGAAGCAAATCACTTAGTTTGGCCGTACTGAAGGCAGATGTTCACTTTGGAATGTAGTTGTATAAATATGTGTGCTTATGGTAATAGAAACCAAACCACCAAACGTAATTTTCAGATTGAAGTTTAAAACTCTTTTTAAAATTCTGATATTTCATAGTTGACAAAAATATTTTAGAAATTATATTGCTGGTCTTGTGCTTGGAAATGTGAAGCATAGAAATATTTATAAATTTACCTTATTTAAATGAAGTAATTTTCCTCATTTACATGTATTTAAATGCGGCCCAAATGTTGGAAAGAAATTGTGCTCACCTCTCTCGTCACAAAGCATTCAATTGGATATGTCAGGATGACAGTGATGCCATAACAAAACCTTCCAAACGTCACCAGGTCATCACTTCTGCAGTAATTTTCAAATAAATCTCCTGAGAATTACATAAAATATGTTCATTGACTAGGTACTGAATATTTGAGGTAACTAATACATGAGATTCTACTTATGAAATAAATAAGCTCTATTTGTGTTATGTTATTTAATTAAGATGACAGACTTGGTTTAAATATAAATTTTTGTATTCAGTAACCTTACAGTTAGTTATTTACCTCTTTTAAAGCTAATACATGTCCCACTCAAAGATAAATTTAACACTAACAGTTTTTGTCAATGTTTGTTTTGGTGGGTTTGCCTCATGTGTGGGTATCAACTACCCAAAATACTTTATCCATTGTCTTCTTACATCAGAATTGGCTCTCTAAATTCTTGTGCATCAGCAATGTACATTTGCTTCTGTTTTTTGTTTCTAGTAAGTGACTGAATTATTTTAAAAAAAGGAACTCTGTAAAAATAAACAAATTCTCTTTGAAATGCTATTCTTAGATCAAGGACAGCCCAGCAAGGGAGAGTAGACCGTCCATCTGGGGAGCTGGATTTCCTGCATTATACTATAAAGTAAGAAACAAACTCAAGACCACACCAAGGAAGTCCAAGCTCATATTGTCTTTATATCGTCTGATGCACCCAGATCAAATGCAGTGTTTCTAAACAGGCAAAAATCTGGCTGTTTGCCAGAAAGAACCATACACTTAATTAGTTCTCAAATAAATACTAAGGAACAGGGTCACAGATGTAGTTCAGTGGCACTGTACCTACCTGGTAAGGTCCTGAGTCCAATTCCCACTACAAACAAACAAAACTAAACAACATAACAACAACAACAAAAACCCCAAACAAAAATAGCCAGGTCATATGTTCCTCAAATTAATTCTTTTGTAGAGCCTATATGTTTTTAGAAATATATAAAGAAATGCAGGCATCTAATGAGGGCACGGAGGTCATGTCTGATGTAATACTTGTTAATGCTGAAGCCCAGCATGTGGGCCTGTTTATTTCCTGACTTAAATTTGAAAGCTGCAGTTGCTTTTTTTCCATTAAGTTTAATAGTAAATTAGATCAAAGTCACCTATTTTTACAATACTGTTTACAAAGAACAGAACAATAACTCTATTTTTTTTTTCATTAAATAGCTAAATACTCTACATGACCTGCTCCTTCCCAGGACTTACCTTAAATGACTCCCCTTCTCCTACCTCTTATCAACTAGAAAAAATGCACATTACTCTAAAATGTTTATTTGGGAGAGGAGATTACACCATTGCATACAACTGCTTCAAAATTGAATTTAAAGAATTCCAGTAGTTTGGAAAACAAACAAACAAACTGAAGTTCTCCATTCATGAACCTTCATTAATAAATAGTCCTGCATCTTTTCAAATGTCACTGAGAACATCAAGAAAAAGCTAGAGTTCACTCTGCTTCATGAACTGCAATTTATCTACTGAAAAGGGGAAGAAAAAAGCATGTGTTTTATACCAACAAGACCAGATTCGCTTAAGGAGAAATAGCTTGGAGAAACAATGTCAGCTTATTCCAGATTGAATTTCAGTGTATTTTAAGGAATTATGGTTAAGAGTAGAACAAAGATGAAAACCACATCAAACACTGTAACAAACTTTGTTAGATAAATATTTAATTATTTATCTGAGCAGTAATCACTGATAAAAGAACTGGGAATGTGTGACTCCCTAAAAAGGTTTATGTCTCAGAGAAGTGACATTTAAAAGTCAAGGTCCTCAGAAGACCAGAGCTTTTAGGCAGTTCATCTCAGCAAACTATGCAGCAATAAAGATGCATGTTTTGAAACACAATTCTTATCAGGACTTTCAAGGACTCTTTTAACTGCACTCTACTGGAATACACAGGTATTACACTTTTTATTGCACTGGCCTCATGTTAATCATTTTTAATTTTTTCTCAAGTGTCTTATTTTAATATTAATCATTTTTTAAAGCTATCTTTTTTCATTTCCTGAGAAATGTCTGTGTACAACTACGGCAACCTGTAAGCTCTACTTAAAGCAAGACAGCTATTCTCCCATGAGCATCTAGTGTCTCAAGAAATGTAGCCAAGAGGAGTGAGAGGCTGAAGGACACACACACACACACACACACACACACACACACACAGAGAGAGAGAGAGACAGAGAGAGACAGAGAGAGAGACAGAGAGAGACAGAGAGAGAGACAAAGAGAGAGTGGGTCATGGGTAGCCAAAGTAGGGTAGGCAGAAAGAGAAGGGAAAGAAAATTAGCCATAGGTGCCTGAGTTCTTGTTTTTCAGTTTTTCAGCAGCCAGCCTGAGCAAGCTGTGTCACCTTTTTGTGTCTCAAGCAAGAGGCAAAACTAGTTATTCTACTTCTCTTCAAAGGGCTGTTTGAAGGTCAAGTGAGATACTAGAACTTCGAAAGCAGTAAGAATATGAATCACAGCATTGAACCTGCTTCAGAGTTCCCTGAATCTGCTACACAGATGATGGAGTGAAGGGGTCAAAGGTAGTGAAAGAGAGGGCCACGTAGTTGTTGGTCCTGGAGGAATACAAGGAAAAAGAAGTTTTGGAGGAAGGAGGGCCAGAACTGGTTTTACAGGGAAGATGATGTTTTGTGATTAAGGCAAGAATGGGACAATTTAGGAGAAAGATTCCATCGCTGGAGATGAAAAGGAAATTCTGGGTTAGAGTGAAAAGGAGGAAAACATCCAGAGAATTTGTTGGCAGGAAAGCAGGCAACTTGCCTGACCTAAACATCCGGGAGAGTGGGGGATTAGAGAAAAGAGAAAAAAGGAGGACAGAACAAATGTGAACAGAGAGGAAGAATAACAATGATAATATAGCAGTGCTTTTTCTTCTAAGGGAAAACAGTTTGAGAAAAGAATGTTCAGACATTAGCTTTGAACACTGGGAAACCATTGGCACTTTTGAAAAGGAAGGTGCAGTGGAGAGGTGGGGAGAACAAGACTTTACATGTGGGAAAATGAAAGTATAGAAGGAGAGAAGGTAGAGGACAAAAGTAATTTAGCAATATAGGAAGGATAAAAGGGGGAAACAAAGAGCAAATAAGTGGAAAAGTAGAGAAGGGGCAGAAGAGTAATTAGTTGAACACTGGACAAACATATGAAAAATGAGTAGGGCAGTGGTGCCCATCTGGAACACCAAAATTTGATGTCAATGATCTTTCATTTTACCTTGGGTGAAGCCAGTGAAAGTCAAGTATCCACATGTAGCAAAAAGCACACAGATAAATACTGATACCAAGATGGACATATGGATGATGCGGGACCACTTGACTACTGTGGGTTCTTCCAGAGAACCATAAACCAAAAAACAGTTATGGTGGCAAATTAATGCTGCAATACCAAAAAAAAAAAAAAAAAGCATTATTAAAGCAAGTATCAAAGTTTCTTAATCCTGAAAATGTAAAAGTACATACTACTATAGAATGAAATTTGGCATATTAATTTACTAAATATGCTAAAAATCAATTTTTTATTTTTTTCCAGGAATGAGAAATTCACTTTCATGACACCTTCATGTCATACTTAATATAAATCAGATCTAGCCAAGCTTTTCATTCATTTTCCTCTTCTTAATGACCATTCCTTTGCTAAGGAAATCTAACCAACACCATAATTACCCATACACGGCTTCCCTTCCAAGTTGGGATATATAGTGAGTTATTCTCACTACTCTGTGCATAAGGTTTTGAAGAAGTTCATAACATTGGCTAGATTTCCAAGTTAAGAAACAAGGTAGTAACCAAAAAAGAAAAGAAAAAAGAAATGAGATAACCATAAGAAATGTTCTGTAAGAGAGAAATTGTGCTTGGTTGTGTGTTGGTATCTTCACCCGAAGGCAGGACACAGATTCTGGGGATGATTTCAGAGAATCACTTCTGTTTTTGTTGAGTAGGCATATAGCTTATCTACAGGTAGGTGGGGGTGGGCATAGGAAAAAGCCTTATGGGTAACCCATCTATTGGCTGAGGACTGCAGTCAGGACATGAGGATGATGTTCAGGCGACCTGAGCTAGCCACTCAGGGTGCTCAACATACATGGTAGTCATTATGTGCAATGCCCTAGAGTTGTCCTATAGTAGACTGTGGTATGGTGCACCCTGCTTAGCCAGACTTAAACATTGCCTACACAAAAGGTTTCCTAAAAATGTACATGAGTTCTAGAATGTATGATAAATACTATAAAATAGAAAATATTGAAAGGGAAATGGAAATGATGGGTAGGGGTAAGTAACAAGGGGGAAGAAAAACATTGTAATGATAAAAAAGGGAAATAAAACTTATGTATATAGGGGGTGGGGGATTGTAGGGTAGGCAGGGGAATGTGAAAAAATGAGAGTTTAGTTATGCCATGTACTAATATAAATTTTCAATGTTAAGTGTTATCATGATGTATATATAAGATGTACAACTTTAAAAAAGACTATATTTATTATACTAATGTTGTGCATGAAGCAACAAATAAACTTGCTTCCTGTGTGTTAATGTATCTAATCTAGATTCAGTTAAAGAAAACTTTACTACTGGTATATAATGTTTACTTGAATTGTTTCTATGTTTCATTTCCAATAAAAGTTGGACAGTGTGCCTGAAAAAAAAAAAGAGAAAAAAAAAAAAAAAAGAAATAAGATAGCCACAAAAAAAAAGAAAAGAAAAGAAAAGAAAAAAGAAATGAGATAACCATAATAAGTTCTCTGTAAGAGAAAACAGGTTTCCCTAAACTGAAATAAAGTTTAGTGATGAGTGAGAAAAGTTTGAGCCTAATTTACAGTGGCACAAACTAGACCACATTGGCTAATAACAATCTAAAATTTAGCAGATTCGCTACCCAGTCATATGTATGAAACTACTTTTTCATGGCACGGATGACTCCATCCTGGGAGAGGATTCTTGAAGCCATGTACTCACCAAAAGACATAACTCCGACAGCCTGGATGGCATTGGGCTTGGCAAATACCCAGGCATCTTCTGTTTTTGGTCTAGGACAGAGTTAGTAAATTTGATAAATGACTAAACAAATGCCAGCACAAGTATATTTGAGAATAAAAAGTGGTTCACACATAAAAATTCCATAAAAATGGAATTAAGGAGCCCCTATTCATCTAATTTAATTATAAATAAATTTCCAGGTGATATCCCAGTTATGTCAACCCTTGTCTGACAAAAGGCATGCTGAATATTTGAACAGATTCTATTTTTACATATGTAAAATATCCACTGATTATATATTTTTTGAATTTATCTATCGTATTAACCGACTTTTATTAGGTATTTATTTGAGATATTTGTTGAGGAAAATACAAAATTAATAATATCCAATTACTACTCTTCATTTCTTTCTTTATTCTGTCAGGCTCAATCTACCCATGGGCAATGCAGTCAGTAAGCAATTCATTGAAGGAGGCAGAGATGAACTAGTGCCAGTTGAGGGTCTACTGCATCCTCTCTCATCACATTTAATTTTTACAATATTCCACTATTATCATCATTGAACACATAGGGAACACACTGGGTGGTGATATAATCTATCAAGCTTCCACAGGTAATTAAAGAAATTGAAATCTGTCTTCTTGGTCTATTTTATCCAGTATCTTCCGTGCTGAATTGTTCTTGGCCTCAAATTTCCACTCGTGAAAACTCCTTTCCACAAGGAATTTTGGAAACACTTTAAACAGCTCAAGGCATTCTATATCCTCCTGGAATTAAACCATTGTATATCCACAGGGACTAGTCTCTATGTTTAATGCTCCCTCACTTCAGTAATAATGGCACAGGGCCAAATCAAATAGACGATGGTCTGTGTTGTTCTTCCAGTCTTTCCCACTTACTAGCTGTGTGATCCTAGGCAAATTACTAGACTTTTCTCTGCCTCAATTTTTGTATCTGTAAAATAGGGATGATATTAGTGTGAAGTTACTGTGCAAATTAAACAAATAAAACTTATGGAAGAGGGACTATCACATAGTATATGTTCCATATTAGTTTTAGCATTATTATTTTAATATTATCCACTATTATTTTATAGACAGTACCAAATAGTCTGAATGCATGACCAAGTCTCAAAAGAGTGTGTGAAGACAGAGAAGGATGGTAGGAAGAGCACCTAGAAAACATGAAGGCACTGAGAATTTTAAATAAAGAAGATTTCCAAAGACTGAAGCCACCTTTCATAAATAACAATTAATTCTTTATAAGAAGAAGAAACAAAAGAATCCTATTTTGTCAAAGTTTGTGCAATTTACGAATTATATTCTTGCCTTTCACCACTGAACTGAGCAACTGTCGATACAAAGACTTCTGGAGAAGCCCGTCAGAGGCAGGCTCCCACTGTTAAGCGACTTGCTCCAATTTCAGTCTTTGAATAGACACTGCTGCCACCTGCTGCCCCCTCTACTCTTACTGCAGTCCTGTCCACTTGCCAATTCCAGACCCTCCTTAGGAAATGATTGAGATCTGGCGGAACTAACAATTGCACAAATATGAAAATTGTCTAACTTTCTAATATATTTTAAATGATATTCTTTTTCAAGAAGACTTTTGCATGTGGAAAATATTTGTTTTCCTCTCAGTGCAGATTATGATGGTGCTCTACTTTTAAAACTTTATATTAGTAAAGAAAATGTTAGTTTCATTCTTTTTTAGTTTTCTTTTCATTTATATTTTTCCGCTGATCCATTGTGTTCCTTGAGCATACTCCTGGAGTGTGTAACAGTATCGAAAGATAATCTTGGATTTCCTCCGCTCATGTTAGTGATGAAGGTTTTATAAATTATAATGAAGATGTTATGGATCAGATGACATATGCATCCGAATTTAAGGAAAGAACTATTATTTAATAGATTTTCTAATCATTTATGGTATAGCAACAGATTAAATTCTCTTAAAAATGTTCCAAGTGTGTGTGAGGAGAGAGAGAGAGAGAGAGAGAGAGAGAGAGAGAGATAAAGTGAGCTCTGGTATACTGCTCGGACTAAAACTCCTTAATGTCAACCTGGAAGAAAAAATTACATTATAGTTTTTCTGACTTTAGGTTCTAGATATTAAAATACATGTTAAATATTAAAAAATGCAGTCAAGTAATTTATAAGATTAAAATTCGTTATTGAAAATACTTTCTCCTATAAAGTGTAAGGATAGATCAGTAACAGGAGAACATCAAAGTTTACTGTATTAATAGATTAATGGAGAAAAAAGTCTTAATATTTCATGAAATACAACAAATTTTATGATTCAATATTTACTTTGATAAACATGGTTAGCAAACTTTTAGCAAAACAGAATTTCTTTAACTGATAAGTAATGCCAAAGAATAACATATCTAAAAGTAGTTAGAAATATAATTAAAAGAAGAATCGGGATAAAGATGTCCAATATTACTGCTTACAGGACACATCACTGAAATTTTTAGTTAATTTCATAAAATAATAAGAGGTAAGATCATTGGAAAGGAATAGGCTGTTTGTACACTAAATAATTGTGTACACAGACAGTACAAGAGACTCCACTGATAAGGTTTTTTAATTAATAAGATGGCTCAGTAAAATTACTGGACAAAAGTCAGTACAAAATTACCAAGTCTGACAATATAACTAAGAATTTTTTAAAATGCCAATGACAACACACTTTTATTTCACTTTTCATTTTCTACAACATATAATGATTACTCTCTTAAAGAGAGTTGCTACAACTACATGACACATTTTAGTTCTTTTTTCCCAGCCCTTTTCCTTTTCCCATAGTTCTTTCCTTCATCTCTTAATCCCCTTTGCATATAGGAAAGATCTATCTCCCATTTCTTATTGTGTATCTTTCATTTTGCTCTTTATTCATCTTGGTGGGTTCATATAAGAAAATCCATGCAATAATTAAGCTTATTTGGTTTATTTCACTAAATATTATGATGTCAAGGTGCATTATTTTTCTACTAATGATTTTGACTTCTTTTTCTGTATGGCAGAGTAGTACACCACTGTGTGTAAATATCACATTTGTAAAAATAAACTCATCTGTTAATGGGCATACAGGCTGCTTCTTAGATTTAGCTACTATAAATTGTGCTGCTATGCACATGGGTGTGCATGTATCACTGTGATGTAAGGACTTTACCCTTTTGGGGAAGATACTGAGGAGAAAACTAGTCAGGCCAAATTGAATTTCTAGTTTTAGTTTTTTGAGTAATGCTCATACTGATTCCCATAGTGGTTGTACTACTTTGTGTTCCCACCAGTGACAGAGAGGGGTTTCTTTATTCCACATGCAGTTTTCCCAATACGTTACTTGATTTTCTGATGATAGCCATTCATTCTGGAGCAAGATGGAATCTCAGTGTGGTTTTAATTTACACTTCTCTAATGCCCCCAAATTATGAGCATTTATTCATGTATTTAGTGACCATTTATATTTCCTTTAAGAAGTGTTTATGCATTTATTTATTTTCTATTGGGTGTTTTATTTGGAAGGTCTAAGTTTGTTTCATATATTTTAGTTATTAGTGTTCTGTTTTGGGAATGGCTGGCAAATTTTTCTCAGCCTATAGATTATTTCTTCACCTTGCTGGTTGTTTCCTTTCTTGTGCAGAAGCTTTTAAGTTTTATTGATGACATTTGTTGATTGTTGGTACTATTTCTTATACAAATGGCTTTCTGTTCAGAAAGTCTTTGCCTACACTTATAACTTCAAGAGTTTTACTTATTTTATCTACCAGTAGATTGTTTTTTCCATGTAGATTTTTTAAATTGAAATCTTTATTGGTACATTACATATAAACATCATGATTGCACTCCACAATTTAAATTTTTGATTCATTTTAGGTTTTGCTTAAAACATGAAGAGAAATATGAATCTATATTTAATCTTCTGCATGTAGATAGCAAATTTTCTCAGCCATATTTAGTAAAAAGAGGCTATCTCTCCAACAGTTTAGGTTTTTAGCCCCTTTGTCAAAAATCAAATAGCCGAATATGTCTGCATATTGCAAATGTTTCTGCATCTTTTTTCTGTTCTATTGATTTTTCTATTATCTATTTTTTTTTTTTTTTGAGACAGGGTCTCTCTTTGTAGTTCAGGCTGGCCGTGACCTCAGCCTCCAACTCACATCACAGCAATCCTCCTGCCTCTGCCTCCCGAGTGCTGGGATTACAGCCGTGAGCCACCATGCCCAGCACTGTGGTATGTGGTACTGATTGCTGCTGGGGTGAGTCTCTACACCCAGTATTGTTATGTGGTTCCTGGGGATCTAACCTGGGTCCTTACACTTGCAAGACAGGCATTGGAACCACTGAGCTATGTCCCCAGCCCTGATTTTCTATTATCTATTTTTGTGCCAGTACCTTGCTGTTCATATCACTGTAGATTTGTAATATCACTTTGAATCTGTGACTGGGATATATCTTGCTTTGTTCTTGTTCTCGGGATTGCTTTTGCTGTTTGGGTGGTTTCTACTTCTACATGAATTTTAGAAGCATTTTCTCTAGTTCTGTCAGTTGATATTTTGACTGGGATTGTATTAAATCTATTTATCAATTTTGGAAGTATGGCCTTTTTAAATATATTGCTTGTGCCTATCCAGGAACAGGAGATATTCTTCTATTTTCTGATGTCCTTTTGATCTTCCTTTTCAAAATGTAATTTTCATCGCAGAAGTCTTTTACTTTCTTGGTTAGGTTGATTCCTAATTATTTAATTTTTATTGATGCTATTGTGAATGATACTTTTTCTCTTAATTTCTTCTTCAGTTGTTTCATTATTGGTAAATACAGGGATAATGTTAGCTTTTGTGTGTTGATTTTTTATGTCCTGCCATGTTGCTGAATTTGGTTATGTTAGGAGTTTTTTGGTGGAGTTTTTTGCAACTTCCATCTAGAGGATCAAGTAACCTTCAAATAATGATAAGTTGACTTCTTCCTTTCCTATACTTGTCTCTCTGTCTCTGTCTCTCTCTTTTTTGCCTGAGTGTTTTGCTAATATCTCAGACAATATGTTGAGCAGGAATGGTGACAATAGACATCCTTGTCATCCTTATTTTATAGAGCTTTCAGTCTTTCTCTCTTAGTATGATATTAACAATAAATTTATCATACATTTTTTTATCAGATTGAGATAGGTCACACTTCATCTAATTTTTTTTCAGTGTTTCATTATGAATGAATGTTGAGTTTCGTCAATATCAAGTTTTTCTTTGTTTACTGAGATGGTCATGTGATTCTGTCCCGGTTTCTATTTATGTGATGTATTACAGATCTTGATTTGCTTATGTTAAAACTTTCTTGCATCCCTGGGATGAATCCTTCTGGCTCATGATGCATGATGATTTACTGCATTCTGTTTGCCACTGTTTAAAACTTCCACAGGGAGCACTGGATGGTAAATTGAGGTTAATTTAAATCTAGCTCAGTCCATAGCACAGTGGCAACTATCTAATCCTCATATCCTGCCCTGTGAGAGGTAGCCACACATATGTTCTGGGGAGCATGTGTGCAGTTTGTGGAAGCTTGAATAGGCAAAAAAGTTTTTCTTCCAAATATATAGGACTTTTGCTAATATTCTTTACTGCTTCTTCTTATTACAAAGAGAAGACAAAACAAAAAGCAACCATGCTTGCTGTCTGTTGCCTCAAGCCAACTCATTCTATCTGAAGTGACTTCAGGAGATTTAAAGAACCGTCATCTTCCTTCCCCTTCTTGTTTTTCTTTTTTTCCTCCTGGTAACCAAAATTAGAGACTAGGATATTCAAAAGAAACTACATAAACAGGAAACATGATTACACATGCCCAAGGAAAGGTACAGATTCAGAAAAGAAATGAAAAACTTCAAGTTTACATTTCCAACTGATTCTCAGCACAGATACAGACTACAAACTATAACACATTTTTCAAAAAACAATGAAAAATAACAAACCCCACAGCAGGAGAAAGTTTGGCTTCCGGATTTATCATATTATGAGATTCACTTGCTTAAATTTCAACAGAAAAGTCACAACACATGTAAAGGAAACATAAAGCATGGCCTATTTAAAGGGAAAAAACTCACCAACAACTGCATATAAGAGTACACTGGAAGGCAAGTCCACTGGACAAAGATTTTTAAACAACTATCTTAAAGATGACTAGTAAAATAAAATAAAATGTGGACAAAGTGAAGAAAATGACATATGAGCAAAATGAAAATACCAATAAAGAAATAGAAAGCCTGAAAAGAGATAAACAAGAAATTCTGTGTCAGGCAGATACAATAACTGAAATGATATATTTGTCAAAGGGATTTGAGATGATTTGAATAGAGAGAAGAAAGTGTAAGTAAACTTGTGGTTAGCAATATGGAAATTTTCAAGTCTAAACAACAAGAAAATGATTGAAGAAAAGTAATAGAATCAAGAGGATCTGTGGAACACCATGAACAGGAACAATATATGCAATGTGGGAGTCCCAGAGGGGGACATCAGAGAAAGCAGAGGATGGGGAATAGGACACACACACACACACACACACACACACACACACACACACACACACACAAATGGAGACAGAGACAGACAGACAAGGAAGTGATGCCCAAGAACCTGCCAAGTTTGGTATAAGACATGACTATAAAATAATATGATGGTAATAAAAAAGGAAAAGCCTATGTTATAGGGGGAAGGGGGTTGTGGAATGGATGGGGGAATAGAGAAAAATGAGAATCAAATCATGTCATAAAATAAAAAATAAAATTTGCTGAAGATGTTGAAAGAAACATTGAAGAATCTTAATAAACTCAATAAGATAAACTCACAGAGATGTAATTATTTTCAAAAGTCAAACAATCTTTTGTTTATGAAAAATTTCTATTATAGATAGGATTTATTGTTATCATTACAGAAATGACATTCCTTCTTTTTGTATTGAGCCATAGGACAAGGATATCTTTTCACAGAGAGCCAGAGATTATCTATTTGATTCAGCAAATTTATAGTTTCACTTTCACTAATTATTTGGAAATCTTTCATCTTATTTTTAAAAGATAAAGTGGCTTCACAAACATAAATCTTCAGAGGTGTCAGTGTGCTTGTTTCAAATTCTTTGGAAAAAGGGGAAATTAATTTCTCATGACTATTAAATCAAGCTTTAGCTGAGCGTGTAAATAGACACAGGTAATCAATATACAACTTAGGGTATTAACTAAAGAAATAGTATAACGAGAAAAGGTCTTGTTTTGATCACTGCCTTTCATAGATATCTCCCCAAGCTTTCATTTAGATACAAATACAGATAATCCTTCTTTTTTTTTTTTTTATCCTAGGATCTTCAAGGACAGAGTACTAGTGATTATGAACTAAATGATACAAAGGGAACTGGGGAGTCGGACATGGTTGCAGACACACTGAGAATAAGTGCTCCGGATCGCACACAAACTAAGGCTGACAGTCCTGTCCCACCACAGGCTATTCAGGACCGGAAGTTCTGCCCACCCCTCCCATCTGAGCACTTCCTCCAGCTCTGATAGGCATCAGCTGCGGGTTCTCTGCTGCTTCCCGGTTCCCTTCTCTTTGATTCTGTTCAGTGATAACTGTGTTTACATCAGCAAAAGCTGCTCAGGAAATTAGAGTGAGGGAATCGCTCTAAACAGCAAAACTATTCTATTTTTTAAAATAAAGTTTTAAAAAGTTGATTTTTGATTTATAATTTGCATAAACTTTTATGCTGTTTTGGCCATAATAAAACTTTCTTTTAAAAAAATATGAATTGTAACAGTTTGGGCAGCATAAATCTCACATTTTTTTTTGTCATTTGAGACAGCAATATGTTTTGATTCTTCTTGTCATCCACTGGGTACACTTTTATTTTCTTGTTGCTGCCTCCTGAGTAGCTGCATACATCACCATGGTGACCACTGTATTGATTTTATTGTCTCCAGTTTCTCTATCAACTCTTCAAAACTGCTCACTATGTCTACTGTTGTTCACTGGGAGTAAAGAAGCAGCGCACAGTAGGAAGGGGCAAGATTTTACTCTTTTAAATAAACTCTACCAGAGAATAATGGACAGAGTTATCTCAAACAAGAAAGAGCCAAAAAGAATCCCTAAGATGACAATGGGAGTAAGCTGGCAAGAAAGGAGAGGGATGACCTTTATTTGTAGATACCTGTTGTCCAACCACATGTGAGGCAACCTTCCTTTCCAAGTTCCTTCTAATGTTAGAATCCTGAACTTCTTCTGCCAATACATAGATTACATTTCTGGGTCTCATCCATTTCTGCTAACAGTACTGTCTCACATCTCCCTAACATTCCTGACCCATTTTTAATCCAGCTAATGCCTGTGCATTTTTTGAGCAGCAGATCATGTGTTCTCTTAGCCTGAAATATTACCAGCATAGACAGGTTGGGCAAAGGGTCCTGTTTCCATGGCTCTGACCCATAATTCCATTGCATGTTATATTGAGAATGTCTGCTCCATAAACTATTGTGATTTAAGGTTAGGGACTGTGCTTTCTTTATCTTTTGAACCCCCAAAACCAGAAGAGTCACTAGCATCAGTTAGGCCTTTAAATATGTCCTTACTGGATCAAAGAACAGGTCATTCTATTTTTGCTCTTTGGTTTTGGGTCTGCACCAGAAGCCAGTCTCGCTTCTGACCACTATTGCAGAGAGCTGGTCAGTCTCACGAAGGCACCATTTATAAAAATAAATGATGCTGACTGAAACAAAGACTTAACACTGAGTCTGCTGGGCTGTTCCACCAGCACTGCTGTCTGTCACACAGTCAGACACCTAGGCACACCTCAAATTGTGGATTCTGGGGAGACTGATCCAGGCAGCATCTCCTTATGTTATTCTTTGTGGGTAAAATATGCCATTGACTTTAATAGTGCTTCAGACTCTGCAGTCAGACTCTTTTAGCAAATGAGTTAGCACATTCCGCTAGCATTTGAAGAATTTTCTTTGACAACAAGTGTTCGTACTTGAAATTTTAATGACCTCAAGACATTTTTTTTATTGTTCTATTGCTTCACTAGTGGTCAGTCAATCCCTAAATCCAGTGGATTAAAATCAGAAAATCTAAGGATTTATTCAATCGATCATTTGGCAATTATTACTGTCCCTAGTACTATGTTAGGCAGTTTGTGATAAAAACAAGTGTTCCCTCTGTTCTCGTGGTGCTTATAGTATGAATAAAGACAAAATATACATACAAAAGGAAAAAAAGAAATAAGGCAATTTAACAAGTAACTTGATTGTTTCATCCTTATGTGTGAGTCTCTTTCTACTACCTGTAGAGAGAGTTCCTAATTTCACCAGCCAACATACTCAAGCTCTCACACTACTTCCATCTGTTACGCTCTTGGATAATAATTCCTGTCTTTCAAACAAGAAAGCTTTCTGGGCATGAATACACAAGTTCCCTACTACGATCTTCAGAATATATCCATACTTTATTCTCCAAATCTATATACTATTTCAAGAAGGGGAAATGTATCTCATTTCCAGGTACCAAGCTAATGATATCCCAAAGTCCAGCTTTTCAGGATTTTGCGCCTCCAACTTTTGGCCTGATTTAAAACATGTGCAGTCATAAGGTATAACACTTAAAAAGGTATTTTTTAGTGCTTCTACTGTCTCAAGCCAATTTTTCCACTTTACTTCCATTCACTGATTTTCTTCTAAACAGGTGGAAGAGGAAGAAGCAGAGGAGAGAGAAGGGCAGAATTTGCCAGTCATTTCTGTATCGTGACCCAAATCTCTCTCTAATCTGATTTTCAGTCGCCTTTTGATTGACATTCCCAACATCTGAAATAGACACTGGTAGTTTGTTCCACACAAGGCTAATTCCTCTTCTCCTAGCATCACTGCTTGATTTCTATTGTGTCCACCCTTATTTTTACATTCAATGTGAATATTTTAGCGGAGTTGACCCTATCTTTAGATTCAAGGATGTTAAGTATAATGTAAACAAAGCCAGTATAAGTATAATGTAAACACAGGCCAGCATGATAAAACCTGTGATCATCATGAATATTCATTAGAGCCAGTAAGAGGTACTTGTGGAACTGAGGTTGGAGGTATTCTGAAAGACAAAGCTCTTCCTTCTTTCCATTGACATGGACCAGAATAGATGTGAAGTGAGACTGAGGCTACCATCTTGTCACAATGAGGGAAGCCTTTCAGGAAGTAGAGCACAAACAGGAAGCAGAACAGAGATGAAAGAGGAAAAGTATGCCCACTTTCATTAACTGAGCTCTGATATACAACCATTCTTTATAACAGAACTACAGTATACCCAATTCTGGGATAACATTTGCAAGTCAGATTCATTTGTAAATTTGATAAAGCGAGTCTTGTACAATTTTTAACATCAATCTTAAACTTTAGAGTTGAGTCAATAAATGCCCTTTTGCTTCAGTTAATAGTTCTTGTGGTTGTCATTTGCAACAAAAATGTCAATAGTTTACAAGTCATCAAAGAATACAGTGGCTAGTATTTGTTATAACTAACGATTCCCTTTCCCAACCATATACACTTCCTCTGTCGTTATTCATACTTTTCCATTTTTCTTTAATCCCTTTTACTTTACTTTATTTTTTTATTTTTGAGACAGGGTCTCACTTTGTAATTCAGGCTGGCCCTGAACTCATTATGTAGCCGAGGCCAGCCTTGAACTCATAGCAACCCTACTGTTTCTGCCTCCCGAGTACTGGAATTATAGGCATGAGCCACCACACCTGGCACTGTGGTGTGTGGTTACCAGGGATCGAACTCCAGATCGTGTGCTTGTCAGGCAGATGCTAGAACCACTGAGCTAAATCTCTGGCCCTCCCTTCTAAATCTTTATGTAAAACAATAAATTATAAGATTTCACAGTTAAAATGGTAAGAAAAAAAAATTGAGATCTTGAAATTTTTTGCTGTATAAATACTTGTTAAAAATGTAGGTGCATTTAATATGTTTAGAAATGACACTTGGTTAAATTTGGTAAAATGAACTAGATTTTAGTTTGAATTGCATGTTATAATTTTCATTCTGAATCAAAAATTTATGAAGAGTGAAAGTTTTTGCAACAATAATACTTTATTCCTCTTGGAAAAAAAATAGGACAACAAGCTTACTGCATTTTTATGCTTGCAGACTTTGTGGAAAGCAATTAAATTGCTTTGCCACCTCAGTTTTTAAAAAGCAGAAGATTAGAAAATACAATAAAGCTATACCTAATTTCCAAAAAGAACTGAAAGTCACTGAGCTGTGAGATTTTTGAAATCACATCAAAAAAGTAGAATTTATATCTTTTCAAGTTATGGAAAAGGAAATTGAATTGTGTTTTATTTTTAAAACACAACCACTAAAAAGTGTTTCCATAGTAACCAGGTCAATACCAGTAGCCATTACAGACCTTCCTCTTTTCTGATAGTGGTCCTAAAGATCTCTTCAAACATTACTTTGAAAGCCCTATGAGAAAAGCTACATCTCTTCTGATCATTTATCTGAACCAAGAATGAAGACAACTACACATGATGTATTGAATTTCTCACGTCTTATGGATTAGAAGCCTTCTTCACCATCATGCTTTCCAAAAGAAGCCTGCATGACTAGCTTCTGTGCCATCTTTGGAACATTAGGCTTAATCAGCCTGATTGCAAATAGGGACAAGTGGAAGTTGTTTGCAGTAGTATTGAAACAGAAATAAAAGGTGGCATAGTATTTAAAAACATACTTCTTTAAAGTCTAAATATTGAAATAGTTAAGTAAATCATACTTGTTATTAGAAAAAATACAAAAGCTCAGATAAAATCTTATATCACTACTAGAAGAAGATGAAGGCTACATTTTATTTATGACCCAAATACCTAATTTCTGGTTCATTTAGCTGCACCAGTAAGTAGACTCCTGTGAGACTATTTCACTATAAGCCCCTTGAGAGTAAAGATTTGCCATTTCACTTTGTATTCCTGATAGTATCTCACATGACATTTTGGCATAAAAGTACTGAGAATAAGTAGAGAATGAATCATGAAGAATAATTGCATAGTAGTAACTAAAATGATACAGAATCTCTGATTCAGTTTTAGAAGTGATGCACCAGTTCATGTTACTCATGATTTTAGTATTCTTTTGATAGATTCTTTTCAAAGATTCACTAACTAATAAACACTTACTCCCATTGGCTGGCTCCTTGGTCATTTCTGTCAGTACCTCTGCAGTGGGGCCCTGGCATTAGCAGTGTGTCAAGCTATTCAGGAGATTCCATTGTGAAGCTAGAGTTGGGGAACATTATTTTATAGTTTTCTCCTGGAACACAAATGAGGTCTTACTTCTTAATTTAGCTCTTTTTTCCCCCTCATCAATATTGCCTCATGGTACTATATATATATATATATATAGTATACTATATATATATATATATATATATATGTATATATGTATATATATGTATATATATATGTATATATGTCTAAGGCCCTTTAAAGAAAATATGATGATTTATTTCTTAGAATCATTTTTATAATACAATTTCCAACTAAAATTTTAGTCTTCTGTGATCAAAATTTATTGTTTTTTGTTTACTGTACTTATAACTTCTTGTTACTATACTTTACCTTTTGAAAATCAGAGCTGCCTTAAGTATTAACTTGGTAGGGTAAATAAACATCAGTGAAGTGAAAATATACTTTTATGATTTTATGTATACTTTGTGAGAAAAGTTTCCTGATCTAGACCAACAATTAAACAATCCATTTTTTGACATTATCACTCCCCTTGTTTCATGCTTCTAATTTGAACTTATCATAGTTATACTTTGTCATCAGTTCTTATTTTTGTGTTTTTTGAAAAATGAACTCCTTTTCCATACGTGTGGACAGCTTGCAGTAGTGTTCTGCTTGTGTCTAGATGTCCCGCCAAAGACTTACGCAGTCAGAGGAGGGGCTTTTTGGAAGTGGCTGGATCTGGGGTGCACATTTGTCTCTCTCAAAACTCCGCTTCATTTCAGACGCACTTAGCTCATTTTCCTTGCCATTTGAGGGGCGGCTCTGGAAGTTCTCTATTGTGAATGTCATTAGCTGCGCTGTCGTGATACTTGTGAGGTTCTTATTCAGTTCAAAAGGTTTACTTTTCCTGGCCATTTTGATCACGATTAAGAGTCAAAAGTCACAGGGTGCCAGACCGGGGAAGTAAAGTGGGTAAGGATACACTGAAATGCCTCTGAGCCTGAAAGATGACGTCCAGAACTGCTTTCAGAAAGTGGCAAGAATCATGCAATAATGTGTTTGAAATGAGGAAAAGTAATTTGAAGAAGATTAATGGCTATGTCTTTTATTGTAATATATTTTTTAATTTAGAAATTCATTGTATATTTTGATTACATCTCAGATTTATTTATTTAAAATTATTTATTATGTGCAGCATGGACCACAGAGCAAATCAAATCCAGCCAGGACTGAATAATGAGACTCTGTCTCAGAAAAATTATTGTGTGCTATGGAAATTCAACTATGTTTAAAGCTACCTTAAACTGCTTTCATTCCAGTATATTCTTGGCACTGAATATAAGCCACCTACTTTTCTTACCTGGTAACCTACTCTTCAGCTATACAACTATAGTTTACATCAACAGGACACACACTTTTAAATTACAAGGATGAGTGATATTTTTGAAAAATGAGGGAACAATACCAAGCTGCCAACATTTTACTTAGCCAAATAATAACATTAAAAAGAAATACTACTGCCAACTGCCACTGTTAATTAACAAAGAGCAGTTTAAAACAAAATAATTAAAGGATACAACATTAGAACACAATAAAAGGCTGTTCTCAAAATGACTTGCATTAATTTAATGGAGAAAAAACTATGTTCTTTACCCTCCCTTTTTCTGCTTAGATTGGTGAAACCGTTAAGGATACATCCATCTCTACCACAGTTCCATTTCTTATTATTCAGATCTCTTATTTACTTTCATGCTTAAGGGTGACTTGTAATATGTTAACGGAATTTCATTTTATTCCTTTAATCTTACAGGGTTGAGCTGAAAAATATATATTTACATATATATAATTATTTTCTGTTTTTCAAAAACTGAAGAGAAGTGGTATTTCTGATTATTTATATTTCTGTATTTTATTTACAGTTCTGATTGCTCTATATTTATACTAAGTCATATATATATATATATATATATATATACATGAAGGCAATAAATAAAAAACTAACAAGTGTAATAAGAAAACTTACATGTGTGGACCCATTGAAATTACCCTTGTTATTACAATTCCAACAATTAGGGTTGTTAAAACTGTAGAAACAAAGGAGACCTGAAAAAGAAAATGTAAATATAGTATAGGTTTAGAATGTGTGTTAGTTTATGTAAATAGTACATATGTTTCTTTTCTTTTTTTTTCTGGTACTAGGGATCGAACTCGAGAAGTAGGTGCAGCACCACTGAGCTAAATCTCCAGCTCTCATGTTTTTCTTTTTTACTTGAGTAAACTTATACACATATTTTTAAAGCCTATTCTTTCTCAATTAATATTCTTGTAAACTGATGTTAATAACCATAGGCAGGTAACTTCTTATCAAATCACTATCCTGCTGTCCCCAAGAGGTAAAAAAAAAAAAAAAAAATCAAATACAACTATTGTAACTCTCCAACAGGAAGGCTTAGAGTGTTTTTAGTGGCTTCCTATATAAACACAAAATTGGAAATTTTAGTCTATGAATATAAAATATAATTAGGTTTCCTTCTTTCTTTGGGCTTTTAAAAGATTTGTACTTCTAATAAGTTTTAAATTGTTCTGCTTTTGTCTTTATTTTGCTCTTCTTCCCAACATAACACATATACTGCCTCCTCCATTTTTTTACTACATTTTTTTCTCTGCTTTCTAGCTTCATTATTTTATTTTCCTCATGCTTTGCCTCTCTGAAGTATCACTATTTTAACTGGCAACAGTAGAAAACCGTGTGCATGTGTGTGTGATGTGCCCTGTGCGTTCATTCCAGTCAGTTCCTATTTTTATTCTTGTTGGGGTTTTTTAGGTGTTTTGAAACAGGATCTCGCTTTGTAATTCAGACTGGACTTGAACTCAGCAATCCTCCTGCCTCTGCCTCCTGAGTACTAGGATTACAGGTGGGAGCCACCACACATGGTTTTATTCTTAATTTTTAAATGATTCAGCATATTTTAGGTATTTCCTGATTAAGTAAAAAAGTCAAATCGATTTACTTCATGTGATTAACATTAACATTATAAATTGTTAACTTTGCATTCGAAAGAGGTCCCTATTCTGAGTTGATGGCTCTTTTGAAGGATGGATTCAATGATGTACCCAAGTAGAAGGTGACAGCTAGAAGGTGACAGAGTAAATTCAAATGGAAATGAGCTTGACTCCCAATCAGGGATCCTTACTACTTAGGTAATTAGGAGATTTAGATATTTTATTATCTCAATATGACACTTTCAAGAAGTGCTTAGAGGAAAACATTGAATATCAATATGGTAGATAGTAGTAGCTGATGAATGCTTTTGATACTTAGAAGATAACATTTATATGTACACTGGACATGTGAAATAGAAAAGTTCAATCTTTCAGATCAAACACCACACACACACACACACACACACACACACACACACACACACACACACATACACACACACACACTTTTGATACACTGGATGACTACTAGTGATGGAAAGTATAATGGTCAGAATATTCTTGATCAATTTTGAAACTACCAACAAAACAGTTTCCAAAATTGAAAGCTGCTGAAAGTATAGTTCTTTGTATTTCCTAAACTTAAAACTGTGTTATCTACTATCAGTTAGGGTATCTGTCTTGAAAAAGGAAGAACAACTTTAATTCAACATTTTAACTGTTAGTTCTCAAAAGCAAGCTAATAATTCAGTCTCAATTTATTGCAGCCTGATTATAAGTAAACCAAGAGAAAGTAAATATTGTAATTAAGCATTTTGCCAAATGGATTGTAAATGAACAAACTTAACACAGGTAGCAAGACTTATTTCTATGCCTATTTAAAATATAAAAATTACCTTTCCGAGTTTTGCTATATTTCGGTACAAGGACAAAGGCAGAGTGAAGCTAACGGTGTAGAGCACAATAATGAAGTGTCGACCAACAAACACATTTTCCTGATCAACTAAAATACAACAAATGTCATTTAGTATTAATTGGTGTAAATAGCCCATTGATGATACGACTAAATAGCTAGGCATGCAATTATTCTTAAAATGACTTAAACAACATAAACTTTATTTAAATGACAATGATTCTGAATTAGTAAATGCCATAAATCAGGCAATCATAGAAATAAATCACAAAACATGCAAATAGAACATAATTTAAGGATGACCCTATACTTAAGAGATATTACTAGCTTGTGCATTGTTATTTTAACAGATTTCTACTTCATTTATTTGATCCTATTCTTCAAGAAGACAGGCTTTTCATTTGAGTATTACCCAACAACCATGGTCTTGGAAAAGGTGAGGAGGAAGTAAGGTCGTGGTACATGTTGAAGGGGTCTGCTTGAGGACATTTGTAGAAGTTTTTCTGTAGTCAACCCATGCTGGATTTAACATAAATGTTCTCAAATTGGGCATAAAATTCCATTATTGTACAACCATGAAATGGAATGCTCAATGACTTAATACGTATGCAGACACAAACACAAACTAATCTCAAACACTTTCTGCCAAACGGAAGGAGGAAGACTTAACAAACTCCACCTTATGTGCTGCTTTTCAAGTGGTAGAAAGCAGAGCCATTCAAGAGAGAAAGTCAGTTGGAGGCTGCCAGAGGCTACAGGTGAGGGAGCTTTCTTTCCTTTCCTCTTTTTTTAACTACAACGTGGTATGAGAAAAAAAAAATTTTTTTTGAGAATGATGGAACAGTATATTTTGGCTGTGGCTGTGGTTATATGATATTATACATTTGTCAAAAAGTACACAATGTACACTTTAATTTACTGCATTATTATAGCTTAATGCAAATAAGGGAAAAAAGAGCTTATTTTTAAAGAGATTATATAGTAAAATAGGATAGCAAATCATGCTTCTATGGAGAGTTGGTGATATGGAGAATAAGGAATTTAAAATGCAAAGTATTGAAGTATATGAATAATAATAAAGTTCTACTCAGCTAAATCAAAACCAAACTGGGCTGGTGATTGGTTCAGCAGCACAAGTGTGACAGACTGACAAGTGTGAGGTCCTGAGTTCAAATGCTGGTTCCGAAATAAACCAGCAAAAAACCCAAAACTAAACTAAATCTAAATGTAGGTCAATACTTCAGGATCAATGTGGGTCACATAAATTGCAGAATATGGGAAATAATCCTACACTTCTATAATTTTACTTATAAATTACTATGAACTACATTAACTGTAGATAATTACATAAAATAAATATATGTAAACCCTCAATGTCATATTTTTACTTACCTCCTGGGATCCTTTGAAACACTTTGCTCAAAGTATCTCCAGCTATTATGTTGTAACTTATCATAGCTAAAAATATAATTAAGATATAATCATTAATAACTTTTCAAATATTACCATACTCATATTACTTTGAAAATATATTAAAACTACTAGTATGTGCAACTTTAAAAATAGTTACACAGCAGATTTATGGTAGAGTACTTATTTGTATTTGAAAAATATTTCATTTTACATATTGTTTTGCCCCGATCACCTTTATTTACTTTTTAAAATTGATTTTTACTTGTTCATTTTACACATATGGTATGGTCACATTCATCACTGAGAATTTGTACCTATACATGACACATCTTGATTGTAATTTCTCCCATTGCCCTGCTCTCCCTACAATCCTAACCCCCCCATACACAAGATTTCTTCCCTTTTTTAAACCATCAAATTTTTTCCTTCCCAGTTTTACTTTCCCCTACCTGCTCTTTCCTCTTTTCCTTTTGAACATTTTCTTCCTATTTCACATTACCTATCATACATTTTGGCATTCATTTACACAATCAGTTTCTCATGTTAAAGAAAAGATATGGTATTTATACATCTGTGTCCTACTTATTTCACTTATGAATATGTTCTCAAGCTACATCCATTTAAGTTTAAATGACTCACACATATCATTCTTTATGGCAGAGTAATACTCCATTTCATTAAAAAAAAAAAAACCCACATCTTCTATATCCAGTCTTCCATTGATGGACATTTGGGCTATTTCCAAGATTTAGCTACAACAAACTGAGCCGCTATAAACATGAGTGCACATATCAGGACACCTTCAAATAGTGAGTTCTGATAGTCATTGAAAATGCAATTGAAATTCAATTTCTAAACACTTTCAGAAATATATATATACTCCTTAGAGAGTGGAATAAGAGTAGAAAGTCTTATAATACCAAAATAACCCCTAAAATGTCAGACTTGGGTAGGAATTATGGTCTTAGCGTTCTGTGTAAGAATATGGGATTGGTTGTCTGCATTGTAACTTCTGTAATACTGATTTTAGAAGTGAAGTCAATTTGGTCATTGGTTTAAATTAACATTTTATTTATTTAAGAAGTATGAGGTGACATACTTATTATTATGGTACAATTTTAGATAGTGTGTTGTTTTAGAATGAGGCTTTTGCAAAATAAAAAAATTTTTTTTGACTAGGGATTGAACTCAGGTTCTTGAGTTTGCAAGACAGGTGTGGCACTCCTGAGCTAAATCCCCAAATTCTTGGGTTTCCTTTAAAAACAATTATTGAGCCTTAGTAATCTGTTTAATCTCTCATTCACTTCCAATCCCAGATCATTTGTATTTGTTAGTTTTGTTTAGATTATTTTTTTTCCAGAGGGAAAATCCAAACATTAATATGATGAAAATGGCCTCCATTTTGTTTTAGAAAAGTACTCAGAAAGCAGACTCCCCCCCCCAAAAAAAAGTTAACAATGCATGTACATTTTTAATTTGGGAAATAATTAATTTTATTGAATAATTCTTAACTATTTAAACTATTTTTATTCAGCTATGGCTGTGTATTAATACAAGTCATTAAGATACTTATCTCACTAGTCATCTTACCTATGAAAGGATACAAAAATTGCAGAATTGAGAGGAGAAGGTAGCCTGTAAAGCCGAAGGTTTTGTTAACCAAAGACTGGTAGGTGTCTGTTCCAGAGAGGGCCCCTCCTTTTATCAATAAAACAAGAGAAAAGTCTATGGTAAAAACAAAGATTAGACAAATGTCAGAATCCATTTAATGCAAAGAGTTTTCATGTTCTGACCTATCTTTGAGGAAGAGGAACATTTTAAAGAAGAGTGTACTGCAAGTTTTTTCTTACATGAAAAACTTAAAATATAATTTAAAGAGAAAAATAAAAGATAAATCATAGAAAACAGGGTAGTAGACCTTTGTAGATGGGAAGGGGAACTAGGGATGGAGGGACAAGGGAAGAATGTGGAGGGTGGGAGAAATAAAAAAGACTAGAGAATATGTGTATGTACCAACTCCCCAAGATTTAGGCATTCATTATGTGTTGTAAGCATCTACTAATAAAAAATTTCAAACAGAAATAAAAAATAAATGTTCTCTTTCTTTAAAAATAAGAGTTTATTGGGCTGAGGATTTAGCTCAGTGGTTCCAGTGCCCGGGTTTGATCCCTGGTAACCACATACCTATACTGGGTGTGAAGACTCATGCCCAGCAGCAACCAGTACCACATACCACAGTGCCGGGTGTGGTGGCTCATGCCTGTAATCCCAGCACTCGGGAGGCAGAGGCAGGAGGATTGCTGTGATGAGTTTGAGGCTGAGCTCAGGGCCAGCCTGAACTCCAAAGCGAGACCCTGTCTGAAAAAACCTAAAAACAAAAAAACAAAACAAAACAAAACAAAAAACCCCAGAGTTTATTTAACGGTGCACTTCTACTATGAGAGGGTTGACTTTTGTCCCGCAAAGAATCACTTTTCATCAACCTGTGATGTTTCCAGCTATGCAGTTTTCAGTCAGGATGCAATATATCTTACATATCCAGGCAACAACCTGGGCGGAGTAAGGTACACAGAGTCAAAGTGCCAAGGTTCCGTTTTAATTTCCTAATCCAACAGTACAACCACTGGTGACAGGCCATAGCTCCAAGGTCCAAGCGACACACTGTAGGTAATCCAATATATCACAAGCAGTCAAAGTGGGTAGGCTGCCAGTGAAAATGCTGTAGACATTTTAGAAAATAATATATTTAAGAGATTCAAAAGATTTATTTTGTAACAAAATAAAACTGCCTTAATTTTATAGTTAAGACAGCACTCTTTCAAGAAATTTGTTTTAAATTTCTAGAAAATTTAGTTGCAATTTTAGAATTAAATTAGAAAGCACAAATATATACATATTATATGAATAAAACTTAATTTCTCCTTTTATAAATTCAGTGCCATTTTAATGACAGGCACCATGGCTATATTGGATACAAAAATATGCATGAAGCATGGTGTTTGCTGTTTTAAATTCTAATTATTCTGTCATAATGATTTCCTTTTAATCTTTAAATAACTTAGAAATGCAATATAATACAATACAAAGGAAAGAATACAAAACTCGTATATGATTTCCACATTGATTCTCTCCTACACCAATGAAACTTCTCTCCACTAAGTTCACCAACACTTCCAAGTGGCTGAATCTTCTTCTGCTTTATCTATTTATTTATTTGTTTGTTTGTTTGTTTTGAGACAGGAGCTTGCTTTGTAGCTGAAACTGACCCTAAACTCACTATATAGCTCCGGCTATCATAAAACTTGTGGCAATCCTCCTGCCTCTGTCTCTTGGGATTACAGGTGTGAGCCACCATGCCCAGCTTCCAATTATTTCTTTTCTTTTTTTTCAATTATTTCTTGAACCTTCAGTTATTTGCTCTTTTAGAGGGCTTTTTTTTTTTTTTGGTCGCTTGGACTGGTTTTTACCAGTTTATACTGAATTTTGGGGCTACTGGATCACTCTGCAAGATGTCCTAAGGTGATTTCATTATGCCTGTGGTTTCTGTATCCATACAGATGTTAGTAACGTTTAAATTCATGTTTTTGATTGAGAACTTTTAAAACTTTAGACCTTTACATCTAGCTACCAAGAGCATATTTGTACTTGGGAGATCTCACCTATATTGTAGAATGTACAAATTTTAGTTTGTGTATTTGTTCTGGAACTTTACTCTCCATCTACATTTCTCCAATTTGTGAATAATATTAACAGATTTGAGAATTGCTTTAGACTTTTTAATGTTTATTGATTTCTATTTTGGTCTGGTCTTTACATGCAGTAAGTATTATTTCATAAATATTGACAAGTATATCTTTAACTTGCTTTACTGTAGAGCTTGGCCTTTGTAATTTCTAGCCTGGATTGCTATAATAATATCTGCACAGTTCTTTCATCCACCATTTTGACTTCCTCCAAGATAGTTTTGAAATCCCCTCCCTATCAATATATTCTAATATTGGATCTAACCATGCCTTCTACTTAAAATCTCCAAAGGGAATCTACTACTATTTTGTCATGGACAGAAAAAAAATCTATTATATATGTGATCCTTCTTGATCTTCTTAGTATGAATCAGAGCAACATGTCAACCTTAAAGAGTATTGCTTAAATATTTACCAAAATTCCTTATGTGTCACAGAGGATAAATAAATGAGAGGATAAATGAATGGATAAATGACTGAGTTGTTTACAGGGTGTAAATGGTGGTTGGAAAAACTAAAACGTTGGATTTAGAGTAAGATTGTAATAACAGCCACATGCCACTTGCAAAAGCTTTGACAACACTACTCCATTTTCCAGGTCTTTTCTCTTATGCTTCACCTGTATTAACTAATTTAATGTTAAGACTACGAAGGAGGGGTCATTACTATGTATGTTTAATGGGTGAGAAGAATAGTCAAGAAGGTTAGTTAATTGCTGATCTCCATATTGTTAGAAATGACAGTTTTTGTGACTCTGGCCTTGGTTTGCTGGCCTCATAATCTACACATTTAATCATATATTCCAACTGCAGGTCTTGTGTAAGTCGTTTTAAATCACTAAAGTCAGAATCTTTTCTTCTATAAAAGTGAAATATGATCACCTTCCTCATGGAGTCAGAAAGACTTAGTTTTGGGGTGCATTACACTCATTATCTACTCAGCCTTCAGGAACTTATGTCTGTTGTTACATAATAGCTCTCCAATTTTCCCCTCTCTCCCCTATTTACACCAATACTACACTTTAGCAAGGTAGAATCATTTACATATTTCCTGTGTGCACTTCATCTACTAAAGTACTCGTCTTTTCCCTCCTTTACCAATTCAGTTTTATCTCAAACAGTGCAGCTATCTCTTTCCCAGAATATTCCAATTTCTTTGGGGTGGTTCAATGCCAATTTTGTTACCACATGGTGAAGATTGCTATTATAGTGTATCCATGAAGTGTTACCATGGTGCGGGGTTTATCAGATGTACTGCCTTGCAAGCTTCATAGCGGTGTGAGCAATTGTCCTTCGTTTCTATACTGGCAACAGTGTCAAGGTCTAGCCCATTGTGTTCTGTTTACATTTGAAGAGTAAACTCGTTTCAAAATATCAGAATTGCTAGATGTCTACCTGATTCTACCTAGATGTAATAAATGACCTAGAAAAGAGATTTTAAATATCCTGCAGGTATAATGTAAGTTTTAATATTACTTGGGTTAAAAAAAAAGTGCTTTCATGGAAATTAGAATGCTGTATGGAGGATGAGCTAGAATTTTCCTGGTGGAGAAGATGAACGTCAGGTATCAGGACTCTCAGTGGGAAAGGGAAGGCAGTGAATAAAAATGCTTTTACAGTGCAGAATCAAACACTCAGAAAGGCCAACAGTGTCTGCATGGAGTGCCAGTGACAGGTTCATGTGCAGAGATGAGATGAAAGTGCACACCATGGCCCAACACATCGTGAAGGCATTCGATTGCAATGCACTTTGGTTGTGTTTGTCAGTTACAAAGTCTTGAATGCTTTGAATGAGAAAGAAAAGAGATTAAAGGTAGTCTTTCTAGAAAGATAACTCCAACACCAAGACAGAGAACTGGTAAGAAAATGGATAGATGGTAAAGACAGGAAATCTGAAGTGTTGCTTATCAGTAAAAGAAGAGAACCAGTGAGGACTTGTATCATCAGAGGAGGCAAGAAATTTCATAAATCTTGTGAGGTTCAGTGAAGAGCTACATATCTGAAATGAGATGCTGAGGGTTTCTGAAAGTTTAAAATGTGTTACGTAGAGTGAACAACACTGAAGATTAAAGTCAATAATAAATACACATGCTTTCATCTGCTTGTAAAATATAGACCATGAATATCTTCTCTTAAACATGTTAGGTATTTCAGCTGGACCTGGTGTCCCATGCCTGTAGTCTTAGCTACTTGGGAAGCTGAGACAAGAGGACTGTAAGTGCAGGCCAGCCTCAGCAAGTTAGCAAGACCCTGTCTCAAAAAAATCAAACAAAAAGAGCTGGGGCTATAATTCCTGGGCATAGCACCTGCATGACATGTGTGAGGGCTTAAGATGAATCCATAGTGCCGCCACAATAAAAAAAGTTCAGTTATTTCAAATATTAACTACTATAAATTTTAATTTCCCTTTCAATATATGATAGGTATACCTTAAAAATAATTTTTGAATGATTGATGTTATTTAACAGTGAAATTTTCTTTTGAAGCTTCCTTGAGTGATAAAAGTTATTTTATTCACATCAAGTATGATAATCTTGAAACAGATTAAAATAAAATTATTTTTAAACAGTATCTTATAAAAGTATTTGTAAATGTTCAACATATCACAAACCTGAAAATAGAATTTTAAAGAACTACTTGTTGCTAAAAATGACATTTTTACTATGGTTTATTTATTTATCACTTGATTTGGCTTCAGTAAACTGTTAATTCTCCTCAAATCCTGAATTCTGTCATGATTTACATTGTTTAATTTTTTTCTGTCTACTGGCTTACAGTGTGTGTAAATATGTACAGTGCACTTAAACTATAACATTATGCCTGGGCGGAAATTAATTATTTGTCAGCCTAAATTATCTGGCAGACAGGAAATTTAAAAATGATAGGGTGAATCTTTGGATTTGGTTTCTAATTTGATAAAGTTTTAAAAAGTGCAGTGCAATTTTTAAACACCAGCAACTCTGAATGAGCATAGAGTTTGAGGTCCCATGCTCCTAAATAACCAGTGTAAATTACTGACACATTTAAGTGCGGGATCCAAATCCTTCAAAGGGGCTGAAGGGAGTGGCGGGAGTGGGGGGACTCGGCAGAGGAAACAGCCTGCCAAGGCCAAGTCTTTGGTGGGGACTCGCTATGCCCTACGCTGTGGTAATAGGGCTCTCCAGCGGCATCGTGTTCGGTGGGGACCAGGCAGCTGGCCTTTTGGTTCTAGTCAGTTAGTCCTTGGCTGAAGGCTGTGGGGATTCTGGGGTAGAGGACTGTGGATGGTCAAAAGCTCACAGAAAGGTGGCTGTGTTGAGGCCCAGGCCACCTTCCAGAGGTGGGGCCACTGCAGTATTTTGTGCTTCCTTGTCCAGTGGATCTAGGCCACCACTCACAGACATCACACAGATGCAACACCCATAGGCAGCATATTTACAATCACTGCCTCTTTCATAGTGATCCCAAGGCGAAGGGAAGACGCTGTGTCTGTTATAAGATGAGCTGGCTTGCAATAGGACAACAGGGGTAGAGACAATTGTGAGTTGTGAGTGACAAACGAGGGAATCAGTGAGTCCATTGAGGGAGGAGAGGGGCAGAAGAGAAGTGACTTGGTCGTGTCTTCATCTAAAGACAGGGTCAGGTTCAGGGAAGGTGTACAGAGGTGACAAACCCTGGTCATCATTCCCAGGCTCCCTGCACAAAGCAAGCTCCTCTGCATGCACCTGTGAGCATGGCCGGGCTGTCTGCCCTCTTGCTCTTGGGGAAGGTCCTCTCTCAATCCTAACCAATCTCCACACTGACCTGCCCACCCACCCCTTTCTTCCGGAAGTGGAAAGGCACATGAGAAGGATTTCAGCTTGGTGAGATAGAATACTCTTTTACTTTCAAAAGCCTGTTTAAAGGAAAGGATTAGTATAAAATAAATCTCTTCAGACATAATGCTTAAATTCTTTAGGATGCTTTCATGAACTTGTTAATTAGCTTGGGAATTTAACTGTGTAGTAAAGTAAGGATATCTTGTGTGTGGAGAAGTCACCAGTTTGAGATGCAAGAATATGCACATGGGTAGCACTTACCTGTAATGTATGAAACCCAGAATAAAAGAAGTATTCCCAAGGGAAACCCAGCTTGCTTCAATGAGTAAGGCAATCCTGGGAAAACATGAAATGCCCCAACCTTCACATTAGCAAGGCACAGAGAAATACAGCAGTTTGTCCCAATTCCTGCATCTCGTACCACGTGGTAAGTACATGCATGTGTTTATATGAGGTAGGTGTAAGTAGTACAAAGAATCATCCTAAGTTTAAATGCATATTGATAGTGCTTACTGCTGACTAAAAAGTTGCTAAGATATGTCAAAAGAGCAAGTTTATAGGGTGTTGGTGCAAGGATTAGAGATCAGTAAATCTACAATAGATGGCAGTTCATATAAATAAGGTTTTATTACACAATGAGGGTGACAGATATCCTAGAACATATAGAGAAATGACCCTAGCTCTTCCCTACATGCAGGTGTGGAAAACCAAGACAATGACCGGAGTAAAGAAGGACTATGTGATGTTGTTAGAGTCCGACCAGGTGGGGGCTGAGGCAGGAAGATCAAAAGCTTGAACCCTGCTTGGACAACTTAGCAATGGAGACTCTACCAAAATAAAACAAAATAAAATAAGGGAAAGGAACGGGTGATGTATCTCAGTGGGAAGGTCCTGGGTTTAATTCCCAGTACTGCAAAACAAAACTAAACTAAATAAAACAAAACAACACAACTAACTCTGGAGTCAAATGAGACAGTCCTGTAGGAAAAGGGGGAACATTGTGAATGCACAAGTATGTTTTGTAGAGCTGAGAAAGTGTATAAAATTATTTCTTATAATTTTTAGAACAATGGATTTAGGTGATAGGAAATAAAATATTCAAAATAAAAACTTTGACCATTTTTTACTCAGATGTTTTATTTTCTGAAAATATTTACTTAAAAAGACTGCTGAATACATGAGTACTTTTTAATGCTGCAGATATGAATCAAGTTAAAGCACTCACATTGGGAATTAACTCTAGATTTCTGCCGAATAGAGCGGTCCCTCCATGGTACGTGGATGAAAAGCTTGAAACACGCCTGTCCCTCCCTCTGTTCCTGCCTCACCTCGGATAACTTCAATTGGTGAATCTTTTTTAGGTATATATATGTAAAAATGTAAATCTAAGGACACCTATCTGTGAAAAAGTAAGGAAAACAACTCAAACACATTAGCATAAATTTTTCAATAGATTGAAATGCCAAAAATATAGTAAAAAGTTATATTCTCACTGAGTAACGCAGTTTGTAAGATTTTATTTTCCCTTCCCTTTCTGAACTAGAATGCTTTCAAATAACAAGAGAATAATTAACACTGAAAATTGCTTTTATTATTTTGATGTAGTGTACTTTAAATTTGTTTCCAAGTTTTTCCCTTGTTTCTAATATACTGATAAACTATGAGCCTTTCCTTTCTTTTAATTGGTTTCTTGGCTCCTCTGTTGAAAACAATCACATGCATTTTCAATCAACAAATCTACTTTACTAAGTAATATTTAAAATTAATACATCATAGTTCATAATTTAACATTATATAGATAGGTAAAGACATACTGTATAGCTTTTTTTGTTTTGCAAGATTGTTCCTTTCACATTAAATCTTTGTACTAGTAATATATACAAATATTTGGAGGTTTTTGAGAAGATTAGAGAGAAGTATTTCAAGTAATGATTGATGTTTCAGAAAGAGGAGAGGAGAGAGTTTGGTAATATCAGTTGGTCAGACAGAACATGGAAAACAATTTTTTTTTTTTTAGTTTCTTCTCTGTGCACTTCCACTGTGTATGTGGAAAGTATTCTCAGCTGTGGGAGAATCAATCCCAATCTCATTTTCAGGGGGAAAGACTTTAAATTGGGCCTTTGACTTAGAAACAAAACAACAAGAAAAAAACCCCCACCATTACACAGAACAAAGACTGCTTACCTATTATCCCGGATCCTATAATCGAGTTGACCACATTAAAAACAGCAGCAGACTGACAAGATTTCTCTTTATTCTCCTGCGCAGAAACGAGAGTTTCTTGGTCACTTAGGTCCACCTATTTTAATGGATAAAATGGTGATTAAAACAAATATTTATAAGCTCAAAAACTTGGAATCTATCAAGACAAGTATGCAGTTCAAGAGTCTGACATATCAGTAATAACATGCAAAGTTGATGACGATAATAACATAATAGTGAGGTAACTATGAACGACAGTAACGGTGGCTACTGGCGCAGAAAGCTTTTGCTGCGCGAAGCTGCCCGCCACGTAGCACCCTGTCTCTTAGAGTCAGCCCTGCTCTTTTTGTGAAATTAAAGGGATTATGTTTTTTAAAAGTGTCTTTCCAGGGAGAAAAATGTCAGAGCAAGGCATTTTTTTCCCCTCCTGGACAACTTTCTGCGGTGCTCAACTAAGCCCCAGCTAAAGGCTGCAAGGTGCGAGGAACTTGCGGGTACCCGCCCTCCAGCCCACCTGCCCGCGCTGTCCCGCTGCCCTACCTGTGGCGGGACCCCGCGCTGCTGTCCCTGGTACCAGCCCATGCCTGCTCCGAGGTCCGGAACCAGGGAACGTTCGCCCGACTGTCGCCGCCTTCAGGCCCCAGGTCAGTGCGGGAACTGGGGCTCCAGCCCGGATCTGGGCGGTGTTCACCTAGCCAGGCGCACTCCCTCCCCCTGGAGCCAGGACGCTGCACTGCATCTCTGCCCGGGCACCGCCTCCCCGCCCTGCAGCCCTCACCGCTCTCGTCCCCTGGCAGCCTCCTGATCGCCAGGCCCTGCAGCCTCCTGACCGCCAGGCCTCGTCCCTACAGCGCGCCCTTCACCGTCACGCCTTCCGAGGCGGAGGGACAGGGCGACGCTCGGAACGTTACGTGAAATAGGACTTCATGTGAGGACTCCGAGGAAGAAGACTCATAGGATTTTAGAAAACCTGATACCGTACCTGATTTTTGGCCAAATGCTTCCAGGTAACTTTTCAGGAAAGCAGATTTAAAGGAAGAAAAAGATTTCACTGAACTCATGTGAAGATCCTTGAAACCGGAAAGAGGAACGCAAGAGCATGAGAAAGGAACCGCACTTCAGAGTGTTTGAGCTGGGAAAAATCTTTTAAAATTAAACAAAAAAAGTTTTCGAAGTACAGGTGATCAGTATAGAAGGATGTTCATGGGGGAGCTGGCGTATGACTTCATACATCTTTTTTTTTTTTTTTTAGGTTTTTTGAGACAGGGTCTCGCTTTGTAGTTCAGGCTGGCCCTGAGCTCAGCCTCAAACTCACATCACAATCCTCCTGCCTCTGCCTCCCGAGTGCTGGGATTACAGGCGTGAGCTACCACGCCCGGCACTGTGGTATCTGGTACGGGTTGCTGCTGGGTTGAGTCTCCACACCCAGTATTGTTATGTGGTTACCGGGGAATCGAATCCGGGCCCTTGCGCTTGCGAGACAGGCGCCGGAACCGCTGAGCTAACTCCCCGGCCCGACTTCATACATCTTAATTCCTTCTACTTCCCCCTCTCCTTCCCGAGGGGCAGGACTGGGCGGTTTACTGCTAACAGATAGCGCGGAATGAGGTTGACGCAACGTGCTGTGTCTGACTGTGTTCTCCCAAAATTCACCCGCGGAAAGAATTCAAAGCGGCCTTGTGTCTCCCCTTTGATCCTACACAAATGGTGAGAGCCAGGTCCGGAAAATGTCCAGTCACCGAGATGCAGATGCAGTTTAGAGAGAAGAGTTTCACGGATAATAAGAATGATGATAATGTACAGATACTTACGTTATTTTAATACACTTATTTAAAAATAATAAACAAGTTTTAAAGCCATGAAAAAGTTAAAATGAGTTAACGCTCTACAATCAAATTTATAAATGTTAACGTTTTCTTATATTTCTTCATATTGTGAAAAGAAGCATTAAATGTTACAATAGGAGCCTCACTGTCCTTTCCCATTCTTTACCCCTCGTTTAGACAGTCTTAAGCTTCATGAAGTTAGTCTTTTCTATGTTTAATAATTCAATGCATACATGTACTAATAAAAAATTAAACGAATTGATAGAGATTGAGTAAGTGAAAAGCCCATTTAAACGTCTTTATACTTGGTTGAATATTCACAGTTTATGTATTTTTTCAATCTTATAAAACTTTTTGCTTGATTTGAAAAATATTTTGCATTACAAATACTTTGGTTTATATTCCTGTAGTATATACTCAAAATACTGAGACCAACAATAATTGGTTTAAGAATCATTTAATTCCTAGTATGTTATGTTAGTCATAGTATGACTAGTCATGCTATGCAACATTGCTAATTTATAATATTGTATATGATATGTAAGATTGCAATCTGTTTTCAAGTTTTACAAGGAAGATATAATATTGCATGCATTATTTCTCCATTGGCAGTTTTGCTTATTTATCTAACACACAGTTTGCAATATGTATGTGTCTAGATACATGCAGATATAGTTTACTCATTTTATCCACCGTACTGATCAGTTAGACTGTCCTCCTGCTAGATGAACTTTTAAATGTTGGTGAAATTTTCAAATAGATGAAAGTTTTAAACGTTGCAACCTCCTGCTTACTGAGTGTTTTTCTACGAGTAACATTGTTAGGTAACTGTTGATCCTGCCAGTTTTAGAATGTTTAAAATAATCGTATAAACTAGCATTATTTGGATTTATTTTGAGGTAGAGGATCTTTTCATGTATCAACTAAGTATTTGAATTGTTCCTTTTGTGGATTTTGCATACTTTGCACATTTGATTTTGGTTATCAGTCTTTTCCTTACTGATCTGGGGCACCAACTCAATTACATACCAGTCAACAAATTAAAGGAAAAATTAAATTCGGTTCATAGTTTCAGAGCACTCAGTAGTTTCTGCGTAGCTGGCTCCAAAGGCAGGAGCATGGTGGTGGAGTGACTCACTCCCGAAGAACCGATCACCTCAAGGTGGCTGGGAAGCAGAATAGGGGATCAATGTCAGAGAGGGCGAGCCCAGCAACCAGATATATTACCCAAGTGGGTGCTTGTATAACCCACCCACACACACTTTGAAATGAGGTTTATTAATCTCTTTGGTGGCTCAGAAGCCAATCAAGTTGGCACAAGCACACTTAACAGCTATAATGAACTTGTTTTCCCATTTCCAAATGAAATGAGAGTGCTCCCAAAATTTCCCCATAATGAAAATATTTGCTATCATTTATTAGGTTATTTCTGTTCTATGCAGTTTGTTAATCATGAATTCTACATTATCAAATGTCAAATGTTCTTCTTGCATCTAGTGAGATAATAATGTTTATCTCTTATGTTAATGCTAAAAATTATATTTATATGTTATTTAAAATTAAACCATAACCACATCTGGAATTTATTAAACTTGATTAGGAAACTCAACTTTTTATAGAATTGGGTTCAATTTACTAATAAGCTCTTTGCATTTATTTATTTAAAATATGGTTATAATTTTATCAGTCATAATACATTTATATCAAGATTAAGTTTACTAAAACACATTATATGATAAACATCATAATTTGTAAAGAAGAGTTATGTATAAAACATATGATTCTGGTACAAAAAAGAAAATTTTAAAAAGTAGGAAAAATTTAAATGATTATTTCTATTCTCAGTGATATCTAGGATATAAAAAGTATTTATGTATTGCTTATGATATGTCTACACATTCACCAGTAATCTTTTCCAGAAGCACCAGTAGTTTTCTGGAGTGCCGGCTGGACTTGCTCACTTTCTTCTAATGAGTAGCATGTGATTGAAGTGATGTGTGTCACTTCTCATTCTGTCATCAGGCTCATTGTGGCTTTGGCCTTTCCAGATGACACACTTTGTGAGGGGCCAGTGCTGTGTTGTAAGGAAGTTCCTGCTGCCTATGGACAGGCCCCCAGGGTGGGAAAATGAAGCTTCCCACAAG
>PVIR01014681.1:0-39767 GCA_004026965.1 Petromus typicus
AGACCCTGTCTCCAAAAACCTAAAAAAAAAAAAAAAAAAGACTAGAGAAGTTTCAAGTTCACAGCAAAACTGAGAGGGAGCCACAAGTAGTCATTCACCCTGGCTCCCACATTACCAAGGTTTCCTACAAGAGTGTGCTCATTATAAGTGATAAACCTAGTTCAGTAGTGAACTATGATATTTCCTCATGCTTGATGATTTGATATAGAAATCAAACCCATCATACTTTTCCCATTAGTCTTTCTATATCAAGGGCAGTCAGAAATTTGTACAACGTGAAGGTTAATTGCACTGATAGCACTTTGTGATACATAAGTGGGTTTGGGGTTGCAGTCTGGCATTCAATTTCTAAAAGTTTCACTGCATGAAGTTAACAGTTCAGAAATATCTATTATAAAGAAGAAGAAGAAACAAAACCAGCACAATTTTGGAAGACAGAAAATACATGGATCACTATTACTGGACTAGGCAGAGACAGTAGAAAGAGCTGGAACTTAAAATGTCTCCTTTGAGGAAGGACCCTGGACCACAGCCTAGGAGTACAGTTCACCTAGACCTTCCAGGGGAAGGGTGAGACACTAGAAGACAGAAAGCAATGCCTTCACAGTTTCATGTTAAATTAGCTTCCAGTCTAGAAACATATCCACAGGCAAACTATCAGATAAAATATAAGAAATTTGCTTCCCAGGAACTTTTCTCAGGAAGCTTCTGCAAAACATGCTTTATAGAACAAGAGTAAAGAATAGTTAGGAAACCACAGGATCTAGGAAATAGTCTCAATGATAGGGAGATGTGGCCTGAAAGGGTAAAACACAACTGACAAATAGCCTCAATATACCAGGAAGAGCACAGTCTGAATATGAATCACTGGAAAAAAACAGAAAATCAAGTGAACAAAAAGAATTGTCAGTTGCAGGAAAAACATGAATTTGTGTAGAGAATGTTAAAACTGTGATGTACTACATAGGTGGAGAATTGTTTACAGTGGTTAACAGGGACATGTATATAAATAAAAGAGAAACACCAAATCCTCATTTTCCACAACACAGTTACTAAATCTAAAACTGAAAAAAAAAAAAATCAAAATTAGCAGGGTAAGTGAAACTATTTAATAATAGGGAGGAAATTACCAGAAACAAAAGCCAAAAGAATTGAAAATTCTCTGTGGCACAGACAAAAGGGGAAGACAAGGAGACATTATGTTATAAACTTGGTAGGGTTTTGTTTTTTACAAGATTGTGGATTGAATCCGGGGCCTCTACACTTAACCACATTCCCTGCTCTTTTTATTTTGAGACAGGGTCCAAATTGTCCTGGCTGGGCTCAAACTTGTAATTTTCCTGCCTCAGCCTCTGAGTCCAAGGCCTATAGGACTGTACCACCATGCTTGGCTTCAATAGGGAGTTATAACTGTTGTCATTTGAAGATTCAAAAGCAATTATCAGATAAGAATGCTCTGAAAAAAATCACAAACATTAACTGGATATTTTCATTAAGAAGTGTTATCAAACTGGGCATGGTGGTGCATGCCCATAACACTAACGTTCAGGAGACTGAAGCAGGATTACTGTTGAGTTTGAGAACAGTCTGAGCTACAGCGTTCAAGGCCAGTCTAAACTACATAGTGAGGCCCTGTCTAAAGAGAAGGGAATATAAAAAGTAAGAAAAAGTGTGTGTGTGTGGGGGGGCGGCAATGAGCCAGGCATGGTACCAAGCACCTACAATCCCAGCACTATGGCTATGTGCAATCTGCTCTGAATGCAAGTGTGGCAGAAATGACACTGTGTGACTTCCAGCCTAGAATATAAAATCTTGCAGCTCCAGCCTTCTTGGATGACTCACTCCAGAGAAGCAATAGCCCCTGCTATGAGGCAGAACACAGAAGGAAAGCTTCATGATGAGGTCGGCTCCCCAAAACCATGCATCAGCCTGCCATGCTGAACAGGCCCACAGGAGCAGGACCTCGTGTCAACAGATTTTAAAGCAGCTAAGCCCCTATCAACAGTTGGCTATAACCTTAACTCAAGCCAGAAGGACTTAAGTTACTCCCCAGTTCTGACCTACTAAAATTGAGATTAACTTTTGTTATGCAATAACTCAACTTTTCAAGCAACACCTGCAGTTATTTGGGGCCTAGCAAGGAGTGTGTATTAGTGTTTTGTATCCAATTCTTAAAAAGTATCCTATAGACAACTTTGTAGCAGTAGGGTAGAGACTAGCAAACGTTTCTGAACAGACACAGTGCATTTGTGGGAGACTATCTTATTGCTTATGACCAAAGTTGGCTGAAGGAGTGCTGGCTGTAGTTAACCTTGCAATTAGCTCACTTTAAGAAATGAATCTGGGGCCGGGGATTTAGCTCAGTGGTTCTGGCGCCTGTCTTGCAAGCGCAAGGGCCCAGGTTCGATCCCCGATAACCACATACGACAGTGGGTGTGGAGACTCACACCCAGCAACAATCAGTACCACATACCACAGTGCCGGACGCGGTGGCTCACACCTGTAATCCCAGCACTCAGGAGGCAGAGGCAGGAGGGTTGCTGTGATGTGAGTTAGAGGCTGAGCTCAGGGCCAGCCTGAACTACAAAGCGAGACCCTGTCTCAAAAAAAAAAAAAAAAAAAGAAATGAATCTGACCTATGTGACTCAAGTGCACAAGTTAGCATGCTAACCTGCTAATGGCCATATCAGAGACCAAAGAAATGGCTTGTGAAGCTATGGAGCCCAGTATTAGATAATAAGTAGCCGAAATTAAGAGAAACTTGCATCCAAATTCCATTCCCACAACTAAAACCATAACTAGGAAGACAAGGTTCATTACAACCCTGTTTTGTCTATTCTGTTCATAATTCGAAAATGCTTTGTCCTCTCTTTCACAAGACTTGCCTGTATTAGTATTCATAGCAATTATATAACTGCAGGTCCTCATAGGTAGTTCTCCTTTATCCTGATCTAAATGCAAGTAAAAATTGGTGGCTTGGACTAACCAGGGCCTTTGCTGGTTGCTCAGCTCAGGCCATCCTGGCTCCCTACTTTTTCTTTAATTGTCTTTGAGTCTTTCTTCAACCCTGTATTATATACTGGGAAAGAGACTGGAAGCTACTGCAGGGGTCTCCCATAGTATTGGTTTGTCTTCTAGCAGTATTAATTCCATATCTCCAGAAGTCTAGATGACTTATGTTGCTTATCACCCAAAATGACAGCTTTATAAGAATGTCACTGAAGCAGAAAAACTGTTGATTTTATTAAATCTCAGCTGCTTAGGTAAGATTTTAATATTCTCTGTGATGAAAAAGTACAATTCATCTGCTCAGTATCAAAGTACAATGACTGGCCTAGTCATTGTACTTTCATACGATATTCATACGATATTCTGAGTTGTAAGCTGAACTAGCCACTTTCCCCAAAGAACACTTATTTTCATTTCAAGTAACAACTGGCCCTTTAAATATAAGGATGTAGCAGACAGGTTCTCAAAAAGAAGTAAATCCATCTATCATTCCCTAGTTCTACCACTGTCTGATTCACTACACTCACTGGTCTTTCAGAAGTAGGGGTGGAAGGAGTTGTGCACAAGCTCCAAAGGTGAACATACCATGTGCTGCATGTTCTTAAGGACTCCTGCCCATGCCAATGCCTAGCCTAAGACGCTCCTGTCCCACTAGTGATCACAATTCCCCTGCAAGTTGCTTGGAGGGTCACACACTGAGCTTGAACTCATGGTTCCAATGCACATTCATACTACAGGGTGCTGAGGACTTCATGTCCAGCCAGCACTCTGAGGGTGGCTTCTGGCAAGTTCTCCAGACCAGCACCACCTAGCCAAAACCTTGGCTATCTAAAAAGCGGAAGGGCTGGGGCTCAGTGGTTCCGGCGCCTGTCTTGCAAGCACAAGGAACCGGTTCGATCACCAGTTACTCATGCCCAGCAGCAATCAGTACCACATACCACAGTGCTGGGCATGGTGGCTCACGCCTATAATCCCAGCACTCGGGAGGCAGAGGCAGGACGATTGCTGTGATGTGAGTTGGAGGCTGAGCTCAGGGCCAGCCTGAACTACAAAGTGAGACCCTGTCTCAAAAAAAAGATGGAGTAACGCTTAACTCTTCCAAGTTTGTCCTTAGCTGGGCATCTTCCCTTAGCTCCAATTTCCTTTAATTTAAAATTCCACTTTTATCATAGTTATTAATACCTCCTCTGCTTAAATTATTGTACTGGGTAGTTTCTAGCTCCTGCTACACAACACAATAAAGCACTAACAGTACCTCACACAAGTATGTCTTATGACTACTCTGTGCTCTTCTCACACAAAGAAGCTCTTAGCCTTCTCTCACCTGCCACAAGTATGTTTCTACTCAAAAAACAGTTCAATGAATTAAACAGTGTTCCTGAGAGATCCATATAGCAAGAAGAAAACTGGATGGCCTTATTCTCTTTCTTTTAACCTGCAAACTCCAGAAAGCTAACTCTTTTAAAGATAGGTAACTAAAAACATGTATAAACTAGGGTGCTGGTAACTTAAAACTTGGAAAGTACGATGAATTATGTTACCACACTTCTGAAATGAGATAAAAAGTTATTTTCTGATCAATACTTCAATGGAAAATCTTATGGGTGGAGGCTCTGAAATATGATGAAGCCTGCTAATAAATGGGTGCAGCTGACAGAAGACCAACCTATACTCCCAGGCTGCAGACTCTATGCAAAGCTACATGGCTGCCTCTGAGATTAGGCAATAGGATGGTCTCTATCAAAATAGAGGCCACTAACTACAGCCTACAAACATGTTTTTACTCTGAAGCTTTAAAATTTAATTGCCAGATTAAATTAAAATTTTAAAATTTTAAAAAAATTTTAAATTTTAAAATTTAATTTTAAATTTTAAATTTAATTTTAAATTTTAAAATTTAAAAGTCAGATATTTTTAAAGTAACAATCCAAATTCCTGGCTTTTCAAGGTGAAAACTGTACAATATTGGTCTCATAGTTCTGTCAAAACTTAGTAGCAGCTTTCTACAAGGTATGAGCTCTTCTGTGACAAATCCAACCAGGGCATTTCACCTGTCTATACCTTTCTGGCTTCTGTAGGCCTAAGTTTGCAGCCACTGGTTTAACAGGGTCCTATAAATACATGCTTTGAAATCAAGAGATTATTGTTCATGTTTCTCTTCCACCACATGGTAGGCAATGAAATTTAGGAAGGAAACCTTGGCCAAGTGGATAATATAAGTCACAGAACCGGATATAAATGATAGCAGTTTTAGAACTGCTATTAGTAAACTAGCAACAGAATGTTACGGGGGTAGGGAGTATTCTGTTTCCTCACTTGAAGGACAAAATCATTCACTGATACTGGAAGACCAGTCAGTATTAAATACTGCTGGTGAGCAGACTTTGAAGAACTAAATCCAGAAAAACACTAAAACTAAAAGGAAATACTTAAAAGCCCACAGTCACCCATACTCTCTACCTGTCCAAAGCTCTAAACAGCAATGATAACATCGGTCCATACTACAAAGGAAGGCTGAGGACTAGGGGAAAAAAAACAGGTCACGTGGCTCCAAGGTGCACTTAAAAATCCTGCTCAAGACCAAGGACCTGCAGAAAAGTACAAGCAGCTGTGTCACACTGGAAGACAAGATTAACAGATGCCTGACTACAAGTGGGCTGACTGCTGGAGATGATGGTTCACGTCTATAACCCCAGAACTCTGGGAGACTGAGGCAGGAGGATTGCAAGTGTAAGCCTAAACTAGACAACTTGGAGACTGTTTCAAAATTAAAAAGGGCTAGGGGCTGGGGATGTATCTCAGTGCAAAAAAAAGGATGGAAGAGGTGTTAAACTGGGGTATGAGGATCTCACCTGGAGCCAGGTACAAAGTGAGGAGGCTTGTCTACAATCAAGCAGAGGACACAAAGGAGGAAGAAATCCTAAGCCCCTAGAGAAAAACTATAAATAACTACTTCAATGCCAATATGCTGCCACTTTTCTTGAGACACATGGACATTTTATGGCCCGGGAGCTCTGTATCATTACTATAAATCCCTTTTCACTTCAGCCAGTTACCTTGCAGCCTAATCAACAACCTAATCTAGAGCAGAAATCAACTGCTTCTCAGTCTTTTGCCTAAAATCAAGTGTAGAGCAGAAATCAGCAATATAAAGCAAAATGTGCTGGGTTATGGTACTTGGAACCTGTCAGGTAAAGACAAGCCTTAGAAAGGTATATATGCACACACGACACATTTCATTGCTCACCCAACCTCTGGCCTTTTCCAGAGCATAACGAGGGGAAAAATGAGAAAATATGGGGATTTATGTCCCTTCCAGAAAGAGAAATGATTCAGCAATAGCTATCTGACAAGTCTAGTCAGATCAGGTTAGAACAACAGGTGAAAATATGATCCAAAGGTATAATTTTAACTGGTAGGTGTGCTGGTTATCATACAAGATGAACAGTCAGCAATAATCACATTGGGCAGTATTCAAAATGAGGCCTATGTTTTCTTCTGCTGTCTTTGGATGTCTGGAAACTCCAACAACTGTTATACTTAAGTGTTTGTTCCTTACAGTCCAGGTAAGAAAATGGATGATAGTAAAGTGAAAGTACAAAAATAAAAGGGTATGATGAGGTACAAGGAACTGCACATTCTATGTAAGCTTGCACAAAAAGTTAAATATTAGAGGCTGTGGATGTAGTCCAGTGGTAGAAAGCTTGCCTGGCATACATAAAACCCTGCTCACTCCCCAGCACTAGCATAGCAGGCTTATTCATAAATAGTGAAAGTTGGTAACATCCTTGACATTCGAAGTTCTGTTAACTGAACCGTGATGTATCCACGCCAGCAATAGTATACAGCCACTGGAAGAAAAGCACAGGTAATCTCTTTCAACCTAAATTCATTCTCTTTGACTGAGAAACCAAATAGGTTCAAGTAAAGAATACTTGTATTTAGTGAACTGGGAAGATGCTAACCACACATTAAGTTACAAAACAGCGGGGCTGGGGATATAGTTTAGTTCAGTTCTGGTGCCCGCCTCACAAGCACCAGGTCCTCAGTTTCCTCCTTGCTATCAAGAAAAAAAAAAAAAAAAAAAAACTAAGTTAAAAAAGAGTGAATGCTGTACATTCTTTAAAAGCAATACATTTATATTTGTATATACATATAAAAGGACTTTCTGCATTGTCTGTGCTGTTGTCTTTTTGTGACTTTTTGGGGGGCGTAGTTCTGAGAATTGAACCCAGGGCCCTTATAATGAACTTCAGCTCCAGCCTCATTCTTAAATCTTCTATTCTGAGACAAGGTCTTGCCGAGTTGCCCAGGCTTGGTACTACACTAAGCAAGCAAGCAGTCAGAAATTAAAAACAAAAGGGAGCCTGAGGCCCAGTAGAAGCAGACGCTCTCTAGCCAATCCTGACAGCAAAAGAATAGGAACCAAGTAGTTTGTGCTGTACTCTGCCAAGAGACAGAATAAGAAAGGGCATTAAGTTAATGAGGCTGATATCCACACTGACTCATGCACCACTTATTTTCAACTTCTCCACTTATTTTCCTTATTGTAAGAGCTATAAAGCTAAACCACTCCCTGCTCAGCTTTCTGGAAGCTAAGAGTGGCCACTGACAATCAGTCCAAAGCCTCCACAGTGGGCTTTTCTTCCTGTTTTGCCCTTGCAGGTGTAGAGAACTTGATATGTCTGGAGATGCAGCAGCTCTTCTGCAACTAAAACAATAAGGACAAAATGGAAAGAAAGGAAAAGTTTAGACCTCCTAGGCTACTCATCTCCAGTTTTTGTTGTATCAGAAAAAGAAAATCCTCTTTGTTAGGTTAGCAGTTCCATGCAGCAGTAGGCATTCCTAGTAGCACTAAACTCAACACAGTGCTGTCTACTACCTTCCTCTCCAGCACACATATGGTGTAGAACACATCCTTTCAGGTAGGTAGGGTGGGGATGAAAGACAGTGGTTTCAGATCCCAGTGACTACCAAAGCACAACTACTCAATTTGGTCCCTTCAACATTCAGTAAGATTTTTTTGTTCAAATGTTAACTAAGCAATGTACTTTCTATCCATCATGCTTTTCTTTTTTTTTTAGGTTTTTTGAGACAGGGTCTCGCTTTGTAGTTGAGACTGGCCCTGAGCTCAGCCTCAAACTCACATCACAGCAATCCTCCTGCCTCTGCCTCCCGAGTGCTGGGATTACAGGCGTTGAGCCACCACGCCCGGCACTGTGGTATGTGGTACTGGTTGCTGCTGGGTGTGAGTCTCCACGCCCAGTATTGTACGTGGTTACCGAGGATCGAACCGGGGTCCTTGTGCTTGCAAGACAGGCGCTGGAACCACTGAGCTAAATCCCCGGCCCCCATGCTTTTCTTTCAAAGTCAATTCTTCTCTCAAATTTTATTCTAAAGTAATTTACTCAGAAATTATGTAAGTGGGCCAGGGATTTAACTCTGTAGTTCCAGCATCTGCCTGGCAAGCAAAAGGTCCCAAGTTCGATCCCTGGTACCACACACCACAGTGCTGGGCATGGTAGCTCATGCCTGTAATCCCAGCACTCAGAAGGCAGAAGGATTGCTATAAGTTCGAGGCTAACTTGGGCTACATAGTGAGTTCAGGGCCATCCTGAACTAAAAAGTGAGATTCTGTCTCAAAAAAACAAAAAACAAAAAACAAAATCAACTAAAAAATCCCCAAAACCAAAAAAGAAATTGACTGTTCACTAAACTTTCATAGTAATCAGTATATGAAAAAATAACGGTATTTTGGAATTCATTGGATTCCAAGTATAACAAGGAGTCACAGAAATAAAAATCAAATCTATGTTTGAAGGGACATATATTTATAATCATTCTATTATTACATTTATCATTGTTATAAAGGTCTTGGTAACTCTGGGATTATGTTATATATCTCATTTAATGTTTGTATTATTCATCATTCCCTTTTGATGAATTTTACTGTTATGATTCCATGTTTGGGAAATATAGGTCATCTTCAGGTATGCAAATTTCCACAAATTATCTACAGAAAGTATTAAACTCAATTTTAAAAGGATTCTCATACAGACTCTCTTAATTTATTAAGCTATAAAATGTTAACACATCCAGGGCAAAATTACTAGCTATTTTAGAAAGTGGAATAAAAAGATCTTTCTTGTACACAATTAATTTAGCTTTTTCAAAACAAATGCAAAGTCATTATCACTGAAGGGATAAACCATGAAGACATAAAATACTAAGAAAATCACCTCTTTTAACATATCAATACAAATTACTGTAACTAACTATATAAGGTAAAAGATATTGCTCTATATCTATGACCTAATTCTGAGGCAGGAATCTTTTAAGATATGCCAAAATATCTAATCTACCTTGCATGCTCGCATATAACACGTGCACACACACATACACACAAATTCAAACCCAAACCAACCCAAGCCTGCTCTTGACAGTCTAGCGTATGTATTCATTCATCAAAATCCATACAAAAAGCTGGGTGTGGTGGCACATGCCCATAATCCTAGTCACCATGAGATTGAAACCAGTGTGGGCTACATGGTGAGTTCAAAGCCAACCTGAACTATAGACACTATCTCAAAAAACCGAAACAAAAACTACAGAAAAATCACAATCTTAAATAATGCAAAAATAACTATAAAGACAATGAGATACTTGGCTAAAGGAAATCTTCCAAAACACTGTGATAGGTCTGACATTTATGTTTGCATGTAATGTTTACTGAAAACTGCAAAAAACAATCACTCTTGGGCCGGGGATTTAGCTCAGTGGTTCTGGCGCCTGTTTTGCAAGTGCAAGGACCCAGGTTCGATCCCTGGAAACCACATACAGTACTGGGTGTGGAGAGTCACACCCAACAGCAAACAGTACCACATTCCACAGTGCTGGGTGTAGTGGCTCAGGCCTGTAATCCCAGCACTTAGGAGGCAGAGGGAGGAGGATTGCTGTGATATGAGTTGGAGGCTGAGCTCAGGGCCAGCCTAAAGTACAAAGTGAGACCCTGTCTCAAAAACAAAACAAAACAAAACAAAACAAAAAACCCTTAAAATAAAAATCACTCTTTCAAAGAGGTATCCTCATCATTGGCCTGGTTGAGAAAGATACTCAAGACTTCCATCCAATGGCCTAGAGCAGTGAACTCAAAACCTACTTATTTATTGCAAAGTGCCAACACTTCAATTAAACCTAAATTCTGCGGTTTTAGTTTAGTTTCATTAACATTTTTTGTCTTAGAAGAAAAGCAAATACATAGGTTTACCAACACTGCCCTAGAGATTAGCCAAGTTTATTATCTGAGACCACAGTGAGCTAGCTGTGGAGGTGCCCACCTGTAATCCAAGCACTCAGGAAGCTGAGGCAGGAGGACTGCTCTGAATCCAAGGTCAGCCTGGGCTACATAGTAAGACCCTGTCTCAAAAAAAAAATAAGCCCCTGTACTCTGGGACAACAGAAACTGAGATCACAGTTAAAGGTCTGATCCTGATCTGGAATGTGCTAATAACATGTACCAAAGTGCTAGTGCATAGCTTAGCATCAGAGAACAACTCAATGCAGTGGGCTCCATTTGAAAATTTCTATTCAAAGGATGGCATAAAGAACAACTACAGGTACAGTTTCCCTGAAAAAGTAAGAATACATTTGATTGTTATAGACTATTAATACTTTCTTTAAAAAAATGCCATTAGTTTCTTTGGAGAAAAATAATAAACTTGGATTTTCAAATAAGAAATGAAGGTATGGTTTCCCATCTTCCAGAAACAAAAATTGTTCCTAAAGGTTTGAAAATGGCAGAAATATATGTGTGTGTGTGTGTGTATATATATATATATATATACATATACATATATACATATATATATATATATACACACACATATACATATATACACACATACACATATATATACATACATACTGTTCGACAATGGGGAAAAATAAAGTATAAATATCTTCAGTTCTGCTTAACAAATGCAATTTACTTCCTAAAACTAAGTAAACTCAAGGAAAGGTAATTAATACATTACCATACTTGGTGCCTCCAAGTTTAGGTACATTGAAGAACTTCTTATGTGAACTGTCATTTAATGTTTCAATAAGGTACTCAAAGGCATATCCTAAAAAACAAATTACATTTTCATTAAACACAGCAATAAAGCATCTTATGCAAAGGGAAAATATCTGGAAACCAGCTTTGTCCAAAAGAATCTTCTGTATGGTGGAAATAATCTATATTGACAGTTTCCAATAAAGTATTAGCTACATGTGGCTAATCGTTTGAAATGTAGTCACAGGAATTTAATTTTTATTAAAGTGTCATGTGATTAATGTTCACCAATCTGAACAATATTGTTCTAAAACATGACTCTTGTCAAAGTAAAAACTGGTTGATTATTCACTCCTAAAATGTGTTCAAAAAATCCTGGAAGAGACAATAAGAATGATTTTAAACAATGGATAGGCATGCTTTAGACAGACATGTTCTGCAAGTTGCACTGAACCCATACAGGAAAGTATGACGGCACACCTGGTAGAGAAATCAATTTTTTAAAATAACTTTTACAGCACATTCAATAAAAAACAAATCAAAAAATTTCTCAGGTAACATCTTAACAGGCTTTAAAACTAAAGACAAAATGGAACAACTTGGAATATTCTCCCTAGGAGACAAGTACTAGTTTTGCACTCTCATATGGAAAAGAGTCAGAGACCCGGAGGTCCAGTCTGCATATTCCCAACCCCTAAGATTCTGGGAGAAAGGTGCGGGGAGCTTTAAGGTTGAAAAGAACCTTTCAGGTCTTTTGTTGATTCACTGTGGTAGTGGGGAGATGGGGGCAGGACGATCAACATTGTTAGGCCCTCAACTTCAGAATGGCTGTATTTTTCCTTTCAGTAGAGGAGAAGGGGGTGGGGGAGGGGGCGGGCCGCTGCAGTCGACCGTGACAAGCCGGCGACACACAGTGCGGCCTCTACAGCCCCCACTCCGCCATCAGGGGGCGGAGGGAAGAAGGGGCTCGGGACTGGACACCGGGTAAACAGAGACAGGCAGGCCTAGCCCCTTCTCAGGTCGAGAGTGGGGAAGGAAATATCTGGTGCTCCCACGAGCCTGGGACCGACAGCCGGGCCTGGGGACCACCGAGTTGGGCGGCGACTGGCGCCGAGGGAGGTGCAGGCCCCACCAGCAGCCGGGCGCACCGCAGTACTAGGGCCCACGAGATGGGTATCGGGAAGCTTGGCTTTCACAGGCCCCGGCCGCCAGCGACACCAGCCCGGTGAAGGCGCCAGGTCTGACAGCGCGCGTGCCCAGCGGCCAGTCCCATATCCGCGGCGTCACTGACCTGCACCTGGGGCGTCCATCGTCGGAGACCATATTATTCCTGCGGGGAGGGGGTGGTGGGGAGGAGGGGAGACCGGGCCGGGCTGAGGGGAGGAAGGCTGGTGGAATGGCGAGGGAGGAAGGCAGGAAGCGGTCTCGCGCAAACACCGCGAGAGCAGCGACGGGGCCCGGGCCTGCAGTCGCGGGATTTGCCGCCTAACTCCCGCGATATTTTCAAGCCTGGAGACAAAGAAAGACAAGGGGCGGGGCTAGCCCGTAGGCGACTTCTCTCGCGATCGCCGCTGTTCTCGCGAAAGGGGGCGGGGCTCCAGGATAAAGTAGTGTTAGATTTACTCCCTAGTTCTGGAAGGGAGCCTTCCTTGTGAACCTGCGTCAGGGTATTGAGGTCCAGTTTTGTGGCTTCCTGCAGGGTGTCCTTGGGAGCAGGAGTGGGAATTGGAACTACTAGAAAAACACCTTAAGGACACCCGCTTCCCCTTACGCTAAAGCTTCATCGTGGCCAGGATAGCCCGGAATCCGGCATGTAGGTTGTTGACCGGTTCTGAAACATGCGCCGGGCTAAGGGTTGGAGGAGTTGGATTTCCAGGCATCCTGCAATTTCAGCCTCTCCTCCCCGGGGTCAGCTAATCGTGCTGTCTTTGGACTCCTACACAGTATCCAGGCCTTGCCTTCTCATCTGTACCTTCTCCTCTGTGCAGTCCTCCAGTCTGGTTGCGTGACCTTGCACTCATTCCTGCTTCACCCGTGCCCGTCTATCAACTCCTGTAACTTCCTAGGCCCACAGATGTCTTCCTTAGTTCTATCGGATACGTGTAACATCCCACTGGTAACCCAGTATGTAACAGTTCCCCCAGAATGCCTATTTCTCTGGTATTGCCCGTATCAGTGAATAGCACTGCCATGCATCCAGCTGCCCAAGTGAGAAACACACATTTTCTTTGAATCCTTTCCTATAATCATTGAATAACCATGCCAACCTAAACCCCAGTTTCCTCTATTCATCTTTCTAGAGATTTCCCCCTTGCTACCTTACGGGTCTCCATGACTCTTAGCCTTCTCAGAAAAATTCTAGGGCCAGGGCAGTGGTGCATGCATGCCTGTAGGATTCCAAGTTCAAGGCCAGCCTGGGCAATTTAGGGAGGACTCCCACCGCCAAAACAAAAAAAGAGGCTAAGGATATAGCTCTGGTAGAATGCCCACGGGTTCAATCCCCCAGTATAAGGGGGTAAGAATGGGAAGATGGGCGATCTTAGGACATGAGGACTCTTCATGATTTCCATGTTCATGACAACAAACTAAAACCCATCAGAGTTCACCTACCGAGTCATTGACTCAACTCATTTCAAGTGGATGCACAAGTTCACATGTCTAGTTTAGACTTTCAAGATCTGGTAAACCTATTGTGTGTTCACTTATTCACTAGACTTTCAGTGAAATAACACCTTTCACCTCTGGAAAACTCCTTTTCTTGAAACACTGCTATATACTTTCAGGCTAACCCCTCTAGGTCCCAGTTCATGTATTACTTCCCTGAGGAAATCTCTGGATAACCTCCCATTCTGGGATAGGAATGTGATGAGGTGCTTCTCTCGCATCCTCTATTTTAGTGAAAGCACTTTGCTACCCTTGGTTATAGTTGCCCAGTTACTGTATTCCCCATATCTCAGTTGCATAGAAGAGAATACCAAATTAACAATGGTTTAAACCCAGGTCTAGGGCCTGGGGATTTAGCTAAACAGCATCATGTCTGCCTCACGTGTGCAAGGTCCTATGTTTGATCCCCAGTACAAACAAACAAAAACTTCCATAGTAGACAGATTGAGAGTTAGTATGAAAGGTGGACAGGCTCATTCCTCATTTTGACCTGTGCTCTTCAGCAGGCAGTTCTTGTTCCCACACTTGCTACCCCATGGCCGCAAGGAAACCACAGTAGAACGTCATCCTACAACTTCCAAAAGCAGAAGGGAAAAGGATATCCAACACCTCTCTTCAAGAGAGAAGAAAATATTTTTCCAAAGATCTTCAGCAGATTTCTCATTGATCAGAAATTACTCATGAAACAGAAATTATCCAGCCTATCAAATCAACATCACTTCTTTTAAAAAATTTTGTAATATTTACTGTCATGCCTGAAAACCCACAGGTAATGTAATCTGTACATAACAAGAGCAACAAAAATCTAATTAATGTCCAAAAGGAAAGTAGAAGATATAAACAGAAGGTCCGTGTTAGATGGCATAATCGAAGTTATCAGGTGCTTCCCTCTTCTTGTCCTTAATGAGAGTTTTTACAGAATATAAGATAATATTCGACCTAAAGTGGTCAACACTTTTTGTTTAATATTTCAAAATGAACACAAAACACATAAAATACAGCACACACACATATAATAAATGTATAAAATATATATGAATATAAGCCAGTTCATATGAAGACTAATAAAAATATAGAGACTCAAATATTGGAAGTGTTGTTAATTATTCATGTGATTTTTTTTGAAATGGTGAATAAAATTCATATTTTACCTATTTACTTTGCAATAATTACAGACTTGGGTGCAGTTGTATGAAATAGTAGAGTTCTATAATTCTTCACCCAGCCTTCTACTATATAAATGATCCAATATACAAGTGAGAAAGTTGAGATTGATGTAGTCCTTCTGCCTTGTTAGAGTTTGGCAGTTTTACATCTCTTCAGTAGTGTTATGTAGATATTTAGTTTACATAGATATTTAGTTTACATGTATAGAATTGTATAATCAACATAGCAAGATCTGAAACAGTTCCAAGATTCCTTAGTGTTACCGAATGAACTACTTTCTTCCTAGGCTGCCACTTCCCCATGCCTTACTCATCCCCCAGCTACCAATCTCTTGTCCATCAGGATGGACAAGAATCCAATGCAGACAGAATCATGTGATAGTTTTCACAAAACATTTTTTCCTAGTTATGTTTCCAGTGAAGTTTTTAGTACCAATGAGATTTCTTGTGGTATATGCTATGGTTTTCTATTCTATTGTAAATTTTTTGAGATTTCCACCCCCCCACCCTTTGATGTTTTGAGGGTATTGCCATATAGCCAGGCTGGCCTCAGATTCATGCCAGTCTTCCTGCTTCAGCCTCCTGAGTGCTGAGATTACAGACATGCACCACTGGCTCCAGTGCGATTTTAATTCCTCTAGATCAGTGCTCTGGTCTGTGTTCAGGCTGGTTTATGTTTTTTTGTTTTGATTGTTTGTTTGTTTTAACTTTATATATTGGAAAAACTTAAAGAAAAATTTCAAGATAATCATGTTAATTTGTGTGTCTGTGTTTTACTAGGATTGAAACCAGGGCTTTGACAATGAGCTATTTCTCTAGCCCTTTTATAATTTTACATAATTTATTTTGAAACAGAGTTTCACTAAGGTACTAAGCTGCCCGAGCTGGGCTACAACTTGAGATCCTCCTGCCTCAGACTCTGAGAATGCTGAACTTACAGGCACAATGCCCCACTCATAATCTTTCTTATACATTTCTCCTACATTTATTTATTACTATTAATTTTTACTACATTTGCTTTAATGATCTCTTTATGTATCACATATAACAAAATTAGTTACACATTATTTCTTGTTCAAATTTCTTTCCTGAATCTACATTTCAAAGATTATGACTCAGAAGCCCTAAATACTTCACCATGTATCTCCTGACAGCAAGAACAGACTTTCACATAACTGTAGTATGATGACTGAATTCAGTAAACCTAATATTGATACAATATAATTTAATTTTTCTTCAAACTTCATGAATTTGAGTTCATAATCAAACATTGATACAGCTTACATGTATTTAAATTTTGTTCATAGTTCCAGTATATTTTTTCTAGAAACTAGCCCAGGATCAATACCACATTTAGAGAGGACAGTTACTTGGTGATAATGATTATTATTTTAGTAATGAAGATTGAACCCAGAGCCTCCCACACGCTAAGGAGGCACTCTCACTGAGCTATACTTCAGCCCTTTTTATTTGAAAACAGAGTCTTGCTAAATTGCCTGGGCTGGCTTCAAGCTTGTGATCCTCCTGCCTCAGCCTTCCAAGTAGCCAGGGAAAAGGGCATATACCAACACACTCAGCTGACATTGATAATGTTGAAGTTTATTTGCTATTTTTGGGTGCAACATGTTCTTTTTTTTTTTTTGAGAGAGAGAGGATCTTGCTTTGTAGTTCAGGCTGGCCCTGATCTCAGCCTCCAACTCACATCACAGCAATCCTCCTGCCTCTGCCTCCCGAGTGCTGGGATTACAGGCATGAGCCACCACATACCCGGCACTGTGGTATGTGGTTCTGATTGTCACTGGATGTGAGTCTCCACGCCTAGTACTGTATGTGGTTACCAGGGGATTGAACCCGGGCCCTTGTGCTTGGTGAGACAGGTGCCGGAAAAACTGAGCTAAATCCTTGGCCCCTGGTGCAACATGTTCTTTACTTTGGGCTTACCCGATTCTTTGTGATTAAATTTAGATTTGGTGGGGGGCAGGAATACCACTTAAGAATGTATTCTTTTAGTGCATCATATCAGAAGGAACCTGATTTCATATAACTCCCTTTTTGGTAATTAGGTCATCTTTTAGCCTATAACTAGAGCAGGGTTTTAAATCCAGGTTCATAAGACTCTCGTCTCCTGTTTAACTGATCTACAATTCTGTGGTTAGACATGGTCTCAGGTATTGCGAGGAGTGAAGCTGCAATCTCCAAAACTCCTCGGAAATCTTAGCCTGACTGATAGCTCAGTAGCTAAGCTTGGAGGGCTGCCATGTTCAGCCAAGATGTGTTTTAGCTCCACACTGAGAAAGCTGCTTTAGCTACTGAAGATTGCAAAACAAATATGGTGTCTTTAAAAATCAAAATCATTTTCTGTCCCCTTCCCTGTATGGACCCCCCCATGATGATTGTAATCATTATGTATTGAATAGACATACTGATAAAAATCAAAATTGTGCTAAATGAGAATGCTACCATGCTGGGGCTCAATGAAGTCACTGCTAAGCCTTATCATGGGGAAGATAAGAGCCCTGGGCTGGCAGCCCCTGGCAGATGAAATCAAAGGGAACCTTCTATCCTCTCTGCAAGTAACTATCTTCTGCTCATTTAGTCAGGAGACATGAAGGTAAAAGGTTTCTCTTCACTGATAAGAGTATACAACATATTAGAAGATCTTAGAAACTGACTGATATACCTGTCCTTTGCCATTGGATGGTCAAGAAAGTTGTAGGAGGCTCATAGTACCCAATATTGCCTTTGGAACTGTGTTAAGATAAAATAAGTAGAAAAGTCCTTATTCCTCTTTCAAAAGGAAAAGACAATTAGCATTTGTAAAATGACATAGGAACATATATTTCATAAGGACTGTTTCAGAGTAATTGTACCCCCTCCCAGTTCATCTACTTAAATCCTGACTCCTGTAGCAGTATTTGTGTACATGGCATGAGTCAGAGTTAAGATGAGGTCGGTTCTTACCCAATGACTAGTGCCGTTATAAGGAGAGAAATGGGCACAGAGGCTGAGGGCTCGCAGGTGGGCAGAAGACTGTACCCAGGTCCTGGAGCAAAGGTGTTCCAGGAGAGAGAGGAGGGAATTTGGAAGATATGTGGGATTATGTGAGTGCCATGCTCCATTTGATTTGCAAACTCCCTAGATCCTCTGAGTTGTCAGACCAGGGGCCTGTATTTCTTTGGGTTTTTCTGAGATAGGGTTTCGCTTTGTAGTTCAGGTTGGTCCTGAACTCAGCCTCGAACTCAGTAATCCTTCTGCCTCTGCCTCCCAAGTACTGGGATTACAGGTGTGAGCCACCATGCCCAGCACTGTGGTATATGGTCAGCCAGTGTTGTGGTATGTGGTTCCTGGGGATCGAACTCGGGACCCTATGCTTGTAAGACAGGCACTGGAACCACTGAGCTAAATTCCCGGACCTCAGGGACTGTGTTTTTCTGGGCTATCTTTCCAGCTTTTACTCATCTGCTGTCTCCAGAGAGAGCGACCCTGGGGGATGCTGACACAGCAGGAGCAGGAACAGGAACTGGATCCCGGCACAGGCCTACATTGATCACAGGAGGGCAGGTCTCTGCTCCGATCTGGCCCAGGCTGACCCTTTGTATGGTACCCAGCCAGCTTTCAACTCCTGAGGGCTGCTCGGTGTGTGCCTAGAAAATGCCGGGCAGCAGCAGGTGTCACATGTGGGTTGCTGTTGGCACAGCAGCCTCTGGGAGGCAGCAGCATCAGGCACTGTCCCCTTGATAGTTAAGAGACAGGACAACAGTGTCCCACCCTAACAGCAGCCAGTGATGAGACAGGAGGAACAATGCATAGTCTCTGGTGGGACAATAAAGACAGTCTTTGTCGTTTTTGTTTCACCGTTAAGAGAAACAAGTGGCCTTCTCAGAGCAGCCATCTCATTAGCTAGGTGGAGATTTATTAAATATGAGAGAGTCCCCACTCAAAACATGGCAGGAACTGGAGCTAGAGGTGAACACTTATAATCTCCGCACTCCAGGAGGCTGAAGCAGGATGATCAAAAGATCGAGCCCAGCTTGGGAAACTTAGTAATTTAGTAATACCCTGTCTCAGAATAAAACATAAAAGGGCCCAAGGATGGAGCTCAGTCCAAGTCCCTGGGGTCAATCCCCGATACAGAAAGAAGAGGTCACGGCATGGCAGTCTCTTCTTTCAGAACAATCTTCAGAGCTGGGCTGAGCTAACACTCAAGCTGGGCCTTATTCCCTCCAGCCCTGGCTTTGCTGGCCGCTCCCCTAAACCCAAAGATTAAAATCTGCCTTTCCAGGTACCCTGGGTCCATCTTCTACAGATTTCCACTCTTTTGCTGATTGTATTAGTCGTGAAACCTGGCCCTGGGCCCACATCTGCAGTTCTAGCACTTGGGAGGCTAAGGCTGGAGAGTCCCCTGAATCCAGGTGTTTGAGCTGGTTAACATAATGAGATCCTCTTTTGTTTGTTTGTTTTTTGTTTTTTAAAAAGAACTGTGTCATCTGGGTCTCTGTCCTGGAGACAGACTCTGTTGGAGTGGAAGCCAGTTACTGTCACCCTAGCTTACCGCTCCATGCTGGTCCCCGTCCAGTGTGAACCCAAGACCCCCAGGCCTGCATACTCTGCCCCTTCCTCTCTATTCTTGCCCCCACCTGGCCATGTTTATCTCTCTACAGTTCTTTGACACAACAAGTGCAGTCCATTGTCTGTTCTCCAGGCTATGCCCCAGCATCCCTTTGCCTGGAGCCCCCACCCAGGCTCCCAGATGCCCTGGGGCTCCTCATGCACATCATTCTGCCTCATTCCTCAACATCTATTGCAATCGAATGTGCTCTATGAACGCCGCATCCTCTATCTTCTGCTGGAACGTGGGCTCTGTGCAGCCAGTCTGTGGTTGTCCACCCACTGCTGTACCCCGGCCCTGGGACTGGTGCAGAGTGGGTGTTCAGTGAATGTTTATTGGATAAATGCATATATCAAGCTGCCCATAGCAAGCTTCAAAAGAGAGGTGTGAAGGGCACCAGAGGCAAGGACACCGCTAGGATTCTGGCCCCACTGGCTCAACAAGAACTTCATGTTCTGAGTGGAAATTTCCCTGGGTGAGAGTTGCCTGTGCCAAAGGCAGCACCGAAGTGACAATCTTTCAAATACAGCAAAAGCAGAAGCCAGATAGCCCCTGCAGCTGGGAGCCCCGCTGGGAGCCCTAAGTAAGACCTTTCCCGCCTGGGCCAATGTAGCGAGGCCTCGGGCTTCCTCTCACCTTTGTGTGTTGCTCAAATTGGAAGCTGTCTCCCTGGTATGTCACCTGTGGTGCTCAGAAGGCTGAAGTGGAAGGATCTCTTGGACGCATGAGTTTTGAGACCAGCCTGTGCAACACAGAGTGATTCTGATCCACAAAGAGAACAGAAACAAAACAAATAAATACAAAAGCCAAAATTCAGAGCCAGGGATTTAGCTCAGTGGTTCTGGCGCCTGCCTTACAAGTACAAGGTCCCTAGTTTGATCCCTGGTAATAACCACATTCAATAATCATGCCCATCAGCAATCAATACCACATACCACAGTGCCATGCATGGTAGTTCGTGCCTGTAATCCCAGCACTCAGGAGGCAGAGGCAGGAGGACTGCTGTGAATTCCAGGCTCACCTGGGCTACATAGCTCTGGGCCAACCCGAACTACAAAGTGAGACCTTGTCTCAAGAAAAAAAAAAAACAAAAACCAAAACAAAACACAAACCTCCAAAACTCAAACCAATAAAATAGAAGAAATGTTGTCTCTGAACATGTGGCGACACCATCCTGACAGAAGAGAGGATCTGGGAGGTGACACCGTGTTCCAGGATAACAAGGACAGACAATGCAGTACTTGGCTCCCAGGCCCCTCCATTCGGAGCACAGCACTGTCTTCTCCTGTTCTTTCCATGCCTGTCTGGGTTTAGATCACCCAGGCTCCTGACTGGCCTCATCTGCACCAGCTGGCTGGTGCCCAGCTGGCTTTCCAGGGGCATCTACTTGCACTACAGGTCATTTTCCTGTCCAGAGCCTCCAGGCCATGTGCACAGGGCCAAAGTCCAAACACTTCCCTGACATCTGAGCTCACAAACACTTGGCTCCGGATTGTCAGTTTCCATTGTCCTGAATGACTCCTCACCTGCCTGGGTCTTCTGTGTCACCCAGAAAGTCACCTAACAGGACCAAAGCTTGCCCCTTAGCATTCAGACTCCTGTTCATCTCTCATGAGAGATGCCACCCACCCACCACAGCCACACAGACTCACCACTACCCATCATCCACCAGCCCAGACTGTGGCGTTCCTCAAGTCTCTCGTCTCCTACACCTTGGGCACAGCCTCTCTCTCCACTTGGACGATGGCATCATCTGACCTTTTATTTCAGGAACAAGTCACATCAGACTAGGCAGGACCAACCAGGAGGAAGGCACTGGCCACACTGCTGAAGAACCATAGTGAGGTAGCACCATGGTGGGGAGTGCGTGACGGAGAACTGCTTGCTGTCAGCCTGGGAGCTGAGAAAGCAGAGCCCAGTACCCCTCATGGAGAGAGCTCTGCCCTCCCTTCCTCCCAGCTCCTGCAGGTCATCCACCTCCTATGGCCCTCCGGGGGACACTGAAGATCCAAACCTGACAGAGACACCATGGTCCAACACCAAACTGTTTCTACTACTGTGGCTGCCGCTGCAATTCATTCTGCTAGAGTCCACATAGCTCCACCTCACCTGTTTCCTATCCCTAAACCTTTGTTACATGAAGGATCTGTGCCAGGATTCTGGGGAATAAAGTTTAGCTTTTCCTTCTTCAACAAAGGAAGACACATAAATGGGAGGTGAATAGATGCTGAACACCGACCTATTTCAAACTCATTTCTGTCGGGGGTGTGTGTGTGTGTGTGTGTGTGTGTGTGTGTGTGTGTGTGTGTGTGGTGCTGCAAATGGAGCCCAGGGCATCACATGTGCTATACAAGTGCTCTACTACTGAGCTATACCCCTGCCCTTTTTATTGTGAGACAGGTTCTCATTAAGTTGCCTAGGCTGGCCTTGAACTTGCAACCCTCCTGCTTCAGCCTCCTAAGTAGCTGGGGTTATAACATGAGCCACTGCGCTTGGCTTAAACTCATTTCTGTTACAGTTAACTGGAGTAGCCTGAGAAGTCTCCTAATTAAGAATCTGATGAGCAGATTCAGCGTGGTGACAGGGGCTTGCTGAGATGTCTTGTCCATCTTGCGACTCTGTCTACACAGAAGCCTTCTCCACTCTGAGCTGAAACCTGGGCTGTTTCTAGTGAGTGGGCCTGGGGTGGGGGTGGCACCAATCACACTTCCCACTGGGAGGATTCAGCAGCTACTGCCCATCTGCAGCTCCCAGGCTACAGGAACCAATTAATCCAAACTCACTTTAGCCTGTGTGCTAAATTGGTCACCAGGGGGAGTCTGGATGTAACAGACCCGTGCCTAGAGCCTTCATTGTGGGTTTATAAGTGGAGGGTTTTTCCTCCTTCATCTAAGGAGTTCAGCACCTTGCTGCCACCAGTCTCATTAGTGAGTGCAGAGCCCAGGGCGCAAGGCAGGTGGCTGGTCTCATTATTCAGCTCTTTAAAGGAGGGCACCCACAGGTCGAGTGACTTTTCCACATCGTGCTAATCAGAACCTTCTGTAGCTGTTATTTGCTAATTCATGGGCTCCTTAAAAGCTTTGTCCGGGATTTCAAAAGCCCAGTTTGTGTATTTTGACATTCCCAACAAAAGGATAAAAAAGTGAACAGAAAAGAGTCATTTTGTCCTCATTTTGGTTATGTATGTCAAAGAATTTGGCTTTTTAAAAAGTTCACAGCCTTGGGAGGCACAACTTCTATACTGACAGCACTGCTTGATTTCCCACTTTGAATAAATGCCACAGAGGGACAAAGGTAGAGAATGTGACCCCAGGGAAGTACAGCGTGGCTGGGAAGGGACAAGGTCTGGGCAGAGGGGAAAGAGCCATTGCTGCCCTAGCAATGTGAAAATGCTCCACAGAGGGGTAGCGAGGGTCAGGAGGGGCAGGACAAGCAAACACGGGCCCATTTCCTCCACGGGCACCAAGACCGACCCCTACTGGGATCCTGAGGGCAGCTCTGTGCTCAGCCTCCCTGCCTTCCCACTACTCCTCTCAGCTCAGTTGCCTGATTCTCTAGCTGTTCAGATAATTTCTGAGCAAAAGCAAGACTAACAGAGTCCCAGCGGAGGGAGTAGGGGACCAGATGTGTCAGGGCTCGGTTGCAGCAGACAAGGATGGTGGTGTGTGAGTGTGTGTGTGTGTGTGTGTGTGTACGCACGCACATGCAGCGGCTTCTTGCATAAATAGGCACGAGCCACAGACACACATTATCAAGGTGTTCTGCCCTGGTGTGAAATGCTACCTTGGCACTGGGCACAGACACACAGAAGCAGAGAGGCTGGGCCTCTCTGTGTTCACTTTACAACTTTCTGTGAGTCTATGTTTATTTTATTATTATCATCATTTTGTGATACTGTTGATTAAAGATTAAACCTAGGGCCTTAGCATTGAGCTATAGTCACAGTCCCTATTTTATTATTTTAAATTTTTTTTTTGAGACAGGGTCTCACTTTGTGGTTCAGGCTGATCCTGAATTCAGCTTTGAACTCAGCAGTCCTCCTGCCTCTGCCTCCCAAGGCCTGGGATTATGAGTGTGAGCCATCATGCCTGGCATTGTGGTATGTGGTAATGATTGCTGGTGGGCATCAGTCAGAATGCCCAGCATTGTTATATGTGGTTACTGGGGACCAAACCCTGCCTCCGCTTGCAAGGCAGGTGCTGGAACAACTGAGCTAAATCCCCGCCCTATAAATTTCGAGACAGGGTCTTACTAAATTGCTAAGCTTCCTGGACTGGACTTAAACTTATAAACTTCCTGCCTTAGCCACCCAGAGTACTGGGATTATATGCATGCACCACCATACTTGGCAAATGTATAATAATTTTAAAATTAAAAAAACTATTTTTTAAAGTGTATTGTTGGGCCAGGGGTGTAGCTGAGGCCTGCCCGGCATGCCTGAGGTCCTGGGGTAGAACCCAGTGAGGCAAAATACCCCAAACAAAAGCACACACAAAACAAATAACAGCATACCCCAGCATATCACTACTGATGCTGTGGTGGTAGATCAATGGGATCAATCAAAATGACCAATCAGAGACAGAAGAGCTGGGTAAAACAATAAAGTTTAATTGCTAAGACAATGGCTAGCCCAAGAAACAGGTCCTTAGCGGCTGGGGCAGTTCTACGGGAGAGCAGGGCAGTTACAGTGTTGAGAACAGGTGGGCTTACAGAGTGGGGGGGACTGTGACACTTCTAATGGGTTGCACATTTCACAGGTTCAGTAAGTTCTACTGATTAGCTAGCTGGGGACCAGTTACAGTTGGCAGAAAGTAGAAGTTACACAGACTGTGTTTAAGCAAAAGATGAATGAAGCTGGCTCGTGGCCTATGGGATCATGGTTTTTTTTTTTTTTTTTTCCTATGTGTCAAGGTTGAGACATCTAAATAAACTTTGAGGATGATTCCAATTCCTTCGAGAACAAGCCAACACCAAACAAAAGCTTCTACAGAATTTATAAACACTACAGTTTCCAAGTTCAAGCTGACACTGAGTCGATGATATTGTAAGTCACTAGAGAGTTTACAATGGATCAGAGAACAGTTCATTGATCAGAAAGCAATTTTGGGGCAGGGGATTTAGCTCAGTGGTTCCAATGTCAGCCTTGAAAGCACAGGGCCCAGGTTTGATCCCCAGTAACCACACACACCACAGTGCGCGTGGTGGGTCACACCTATAATACCAACACCCAAGAGGCAGAGGCAGGAGGATTGCTGTGAGTTCCAGGCTCACCTGGGCTACATAGTGAGCTCAGGACCAGCCTGAACTACAAAGTGAGATCCTGTCTCAAAAAAAGGCAATTCTTTTCCTGCTACGTTGCCAACAGAGCAAACATATCTCTAACATGTAGAGTCGGGGAGGCTCCACAGTCAGGGGGAGAAGAGAGCTGGCTCAGATAAGACCTTCCTGAAGGTCCAAGTAAGGGTGGGGAGGGGACAGGAAGCGGGAACTGCCGCGTGAGGCAGGGATCAAGGTAACTCAAGCACCAGGAGCGAGAGTTAGGAAGGATAGGCATGGGGGATGGCAGAAGGAAGAAGGGCCAGGGGCGCTCCAGGGACCCTGCTGTCTCCAGTTCCCTCTTCCTGTGGTTGGGGTGTGATGAGGGGTGTTTTGCGATGTGAGGTTTGATGTGGAGTGTGTGGTACCAGGGGAAAATGAGGAGACAGGATGGTGTCTCAATTCTTTCGGGCTTCTGTAACAAAGCATTATAACCTCGGTGGCTCTTGCTCCTTCTAGAAAGCCCGGAGGGTCTAAAATGGCGGTACTGGCAGATTTTTCCAAGGACCTGCAGTGAGTCACTGAGAAAAAACCCTTTCTCTTGCCAGAGCTCCATGTGAGGAAGGCTGGAATTGTCAGCGTCCATGAACTGGGTGGGGATCAGGGCAGGAAGTAACCCCAGACTTCTTAGCTCCCTCTAAGAGAGGCCCCTCTTGCAAGCATGTGTCCAACACATGCAGGGCCCCGGCTAGCGGGAGGCCCTCCCTTGTCCTGAGAATGAACCACTGGGCAGGTGGGAGTAGTTATCCCTTGTTGAGAGAAATCCAGCACAAGCATTTGCTCTGAGGCCCTGAAAGATGACAAGAATGAGAACCAGATTTCATGGGGTTACGGAGGGAGGAAACCAGAATTCTCATTTAGCTCTAGAAATTGGGGTGCATATTTGAAAGGAAAGAGATGATGCCTGGAACACAGGTGACTTGCCCAAGGTCACGTGGGCTCTGAGAGATCTCTGGATCCCCTCCCCACAGTCCGCAGCATCTCATCTTCTTTACCCACCAACCCACACATGGGGACTCGGGACGGCCCTGCTGCCAGCCATTTGTATCAAAGTGTCAATGACACTAACACCATCCAGTCGCCAGGCTTCCTAACTTAATCGGGACTTTATTATTTGCACATGGACGATGCGGTTGCACACATTGCCCTTGGATGTGTGGCTAAAGCGATTGATTGTCTGGCTCCAGTTTTGTGGACTCCGCTGATGGAACTGTCCTGTGAAGGGGGTAGGTTGGAAATTCCAAGGTTGCATTCCAGCCTGGGAACATATTTCATCCCCCAAAGCTTATAAAACATCTTTGTCTTTTTAGGCGCCTCTCCGCTCTCCTTCCTTGTGGACTTTATTTCCTTAGGGGAGCCAGGAACGGCAGTCTCTCAAATACGATACACACGTGGCTCATGGTTCCGATTAGATTCCACTGCTCAGCAGAGTTGGTGAGCTGTGCTGGGGAGTCTGAGGGACGGGGGAGGCGGTGGTAGGGAAAGACCATCCCCCTACATTGCTGACCTGTGTCTCAGCCACTTTTGTCATGACTGCTGGGCCCTATGTTACTCTTTCTGTCCCCACTCTGCCCAGACCAGAGGACATAGACTTTGATTGTACAGTACTTCTAAACCTGGCACAGCCCCAATCAGCTGGGGTTGAGTTCCAGCTCTACCCACCAGCTGTTGTCTTGGGGAACTTATTTCACTTCTCAGAGTCTGTTCCTCAACGAAGTCTGAATGATCGTAGTGCATATGTGATAGGGTTGTTGGAACATTTAGATGAGGTAATACACAGCAGCCAATCAGCTCATTCTAAGAATTCCATGAACAGTGGTGAAATGATTGTTATGCATAGCACGTTTCATATCATGTCCTCTGTTGTAAGAAGCATGGTTGTAAAAAAAAAAAAAGAAAGAAAGAAAGAAACAAAGCATATGTATATGGGGGCAGGGGGAGTTGTAGAGTGGGTAGGGGAATGGGAAAAAAGGAGAAGTTGTGTCATTTACTGGCACAAATTCTCAATGTTGAGTGTGATCATGATGTATATATAAAAGTTACCGATAAAAATTTCAGTTAGGGCCCAGGATTTAGCCCTGGTTCCAGTGTCTGCCTTGGTTCCAGTGGTTCCAGTATCTGCCTTGCAAAAGCAAGGTCCCAAGTTCGATCCCTGATCCCAGTAACCACACACCACAATGCCTAGTATGGTGGCTCATACCTGTAAGCCTAGCACTCAGGAGTCAGAGGCAGGAGGATTGCTGTGAGTTTGACACTGGCCTGGGCTGCATAGTGAGTTCAGGGCCAACATGAACTACAAAAGCAAGACCTTCTCTCAAAAAAAAAATTTTTTTTTTTCAATTAAAGAAAACAGAGCACTTTGTCAATGGCATTATGACACAAGACTTATTATCACATATTTATTAAGTACTCTTAGGGGCCAGGGATTTAGCTCAGTGATTCTGTCACCTGTCTCACAAACACAAGGTCCAGAGTTCGACCCCAGCTACCAAAAAAAGTGTTCTCATAGACTTATGTAGACATTAATGTTTGACAATATGTCAAAATGTACCATATACATACATAAAAAAGAAAACATATGCAAAACAATTGTAAGAACCAGTCTCGTCTGAATCACTTTTGTATTTAAAATGGAATATGGCCATGTTGCCCAGGCTGCCCTTGAATTTGCAATCCTCCCACAAAATCACGTTTTGAGTCAGTATCAAAAATAACCACATTTCCCACATTTCATTGCCTGTCATGCCATCCACAAAGTGAGTATTTCCCTGTTTTTTCAAAAAGGATCTTCTTTATGGTCTCCAGATTTCCTCCCCCAAATCACAGATAGCCATTCCCAAATTTTACACATGGCCCCATGACAACCATAATTGTAAGAGGATTTCTGAGTTCAAAGACAGCAAAATATGAAAAAGATGTGCATTTTGGAATCAATAAAACGTGATGTTATGGGGGTTTAACTCAGTGGTTCTGGCGCTTGTCTGGCAAGTACAAGGGCCTGGGTTTGATCCTCAGTATCCACATACCATACTGGGCGTGGAGACTCATGCCCAGCAGCAACCAGTACCACATACCACAGTGCCTGGCGTGGTGGCTCATGCCTATAATCCCAGCACTTGGGAGGCAGAGGCAGGAGGATTGCTGTGATGTGAGTTTGAGGCTGAGCTCAGGGCCAGCCTGAACTGCAAAGCAAGACCCTGTCTCAAAAACAAACAAACAAACAAACCAAAAAAAAAAAAAAAACCCATGATGTTATGGTGCTAAAATCAGTTGTGAAATGTATTGTGTAAGTCTTGCAAGATTTCATAACCAGCAATAATTGAAGCTTTGAAATTTATGAATGACATACTCACAGGATTAGGGCACTCATTATTCTTATTCTTTAGGGTAGAGTAACTAACACTGTACTGTTATTCATATCACACATAATATTCTTTAATAATATAAATGTTTTGCACAACTTTTTTATTTTTGTGAGACTAGGGCTTAAACCCAGGGCTTCATGCATGTCAACCCAGTACTCTACCACTGAGCTACACCACTATACTTCAAGCTCTTTTCTTTTTTTCAATTTTTCATTTTATTTGAGATAGGGTCTCACTAAGTTGTTTAGGTATGCCTTAAACTTGCAACCCTGCCTTAGCCTCCTGAGCTTTTGGGATTAGGATATATACCACCATGGTGGGCTACATAGATTAATAAAATAAATGCAACAACTATCTGAAGTAGAAATAGTTGAGGGACAGTAACTCACCTGCGACGACACAGCTGGGCTATTGCCTTGGGTTTCAGTCTTGGCCTTGTTGACATTTGGGTCAGATGATCTCTTTTAGGGGGCTGGACATTGTAGATATTTAGCAGTGTCTGCAACCTCAATCCCCAGATGCCAGTAGCACATGTGACACAAGGTAACAACCTAAAGTGTCTCTGGACGTTGCTGACTGTCCAGTTGAGAACAGTTGCATTACCCTGGGCCGCTTTGGAGGAAATGAGGTCCCAGGCCCAGCTGCAGTGTTAAGTTCAGGTCCAGAAACAATGGGAAGGACCTATGATTGATCACACATTAGCTGGGGACAGGGGGCAGCCACTGCAAAGCAGTCGCCAAGGCAGACCACAGGTCTGGGGCTTAGGACACAGCAAGATCACAGGATGTGAAGATATGTGAGTGTGGCTGGTGTGACTGTGTGAGGATAATAGTTCCTTTTGGTCCTTCAGACTCACCGTACTCCTCCTCCAGAGACAACCACCATCATGAATAGTGTGTATCTTTCCGTTCCATTTTCCTTCACGTTCTCACTTTACCCAGGTATTGACATCGGTGAAGTATACATGAACCTGATTTTTCTACTTAAAAACTTACATAAGTAGGATATTAATTTTGTATCATACAAACATTATTGTTTTCACTCCACAGAATATTTTAAGCATTATCTGTAATAATAAATACAGCTTCAGTTTGTTAGCTGACTTGATTTTTTGATGGTGGAGGTTGAACCCAGGATTTCAGGCATGCTAAGCACGCTAAGCTTATGCTCACCCCGAGCTACACCCCGCTCTGCACATTGCTTCAATGCATTACGACTGCACCATATGTTACCTCGCCATCCTTCCTATTGGTGGACAGATGAGTAGTTTGCAGTTTTGCATAATTACTAACACCCGGCAGCCATATCCTTGAATATATCTGCTGAAGCATTTACCTAAAGATGAAATTGCAGCTTATAGAAGATGGAATTGAGATGAAATGCTTCATTTCACTTGATGCTTCCAGATTGTTTTCTGGTGGGGCTACATCAGTTTATCTATTCATCCTCTTACCCACAATGTATGACAATTAGCCTTTCCCACAAACTTATCAACACTGACCTTCTTTAAAATTCTTACCAATCCAGAGAGTCTGGTGCGATTAGGGAAAGCCAAGAATGTGAATAAACATTATCTATCATGTGCATCTTGGAGGGGAAACTGGAAGAATGATTGTGTTGGGCCGCAGACATCACCGAGGTTTCAAGTTGATGAATTGCCTGACAACTTCTCCTAGTCATTCACCACAGCCACAAATTGCCCTTAAAACAAAGCAGGCATCAGGCTGCAGAAAGAGCTCAGTAGTTCCAGCACCTTCCTTGCAAGTGCAAGGGCCCAGGTTCAATCCCTGGCAACTACGTATAACAATGCCGGGCGTGGAGACTCACACCCACCAGCAGTCAGTACCATATACCACAGTGCTGGGCCTGGTGGCTCAGGCCTATAATTCCAGCACTTGAGAGGCAGAAGCAGAAGGACTGCTGTGAGTTCAAGGTGGAGCACAGGGCCAGCCTGAACTACAAAAGCAAGACCCTGTCTCAAAAAAAAAAAAAAAACCCAAACAAACCATTATGTTGACACAGTGAAGGCACTTCCTGTGGACCTGTTGGCATGGTCTGCAGTGTGACTGGCCAGTCCCTGGGTGTCCCTTGGCCACGAACAAGAAGAGGCTCAACAAAGGCCGCCCTCTGCTCCACAAAGTCTGGATGTGGCAGATGTGGACCACAGGCCCTGAGCTCCAGGCTCCCTGCCCAGTGCTTCCCCAAGAATCAGTAGGCCTGATTGGTGAGGATGCATCGGTCCCTTAGGCCCCTGGGTAGCCTGCTCTTAAGATGGCTTCAGAGGGAGATGTCTGCCTGTTTCTGGGCATGCAGGTTCTGCAGGAGCCTGGATCACAGCAGACTGTGACTTGGGGAGTCCACATGGGCCACGGGATCTTTGCAAGAGAAGCCTCCAGAGGGTTCTGACCCCACAGGTCCCAGGACCACACTGCGAGCAGAAAACAGGAATTGTCTGGGAACCAGGGTTCAGGCATCAGCACTCTTCTCTGATCTACCTCCCAGCCAGCAGATCTGTCCTGGTCTTGGCTTCTTATCCTCCAGTGAGAATAGCAATAGACTAGCAAATGCCTATTCGCATTTAGTAAACATTGAGATCTTAGTAAATAGCAGAAATAGTGGCACCTATGGAATGGAACTGCTGAGAGGACTGAGTGACAATGTCACACACACAGGTGATACTGTGGCCCAGAGCTGGACACAGGAAACCCTGGAAAGGACAGTGTGGTAGAATCATGAGCACATGGGAGCCCACAGGGAGACAGAAAAGGAGCATGCTTCTTTCTTATTCTGCCTTTGTCCTTGGTAGGAAGCTGCCCTCCAGCCATTTATTAACACCACCTGCCAGGATCCTGTGCAGCCAGGAACCGAGGCCATAACATTGACCCCAGACAGTACAGCCCAGCTCCCTGCTCATCAGCTCTGTCCACTCAGGTGCAGCTCTGCAAGGTGCTGCGTCTTTTGCTCACTTTAGCCTCCCTCGATGCTTCTCCTTAAATTATTCTTGCATCCCAGGGTGGGAGCCCAGGTCTCAGGTGCCAGCTGTCCCCTGTGGATATGAATCGGGCCCCTTAAGCTATTTGTCTTGTCACACTTGCAGTCTGCTTTCCCCAGCATTGAGGTTGGCATCTCTGCAGCTTGAGGAAGGTGTTATTCTTCTTGGTGACATTTTTCTGGGAGCGTCTGGATTCCTACAGAGCTGAGGACAGACCCCGCCCGTGGCTGGAGCAGTGGACCATTTCTGGTTATTAGCTGTATCTATTGTGGCTGGTCTTAGACATGCATCTGTCCTTGCTCCCAGGGCGCTGAGCTCGGGGCTATTCCTTGCTGAACGGTGGGCACCTGCTCTTCTCTCAGACCCTGGAAACTGTAGCCTCACTGGGGATCTGCATTTTTAACCAACTTCCAGGAAATCTGCTGAGCTAGATATCGCACTTGAAGCAGCCATGCTTACAGCTCCCTGCAAGTTTTAGGTGGCCAGGCCTCCACCCCTGCGTTTCTGGTTCAGGTCTAGGGTGCTCCCCATAACATGCATTTCTAAGAGGTTCTCAGGTGAGACCAGCGCTCCTGATCAGAGGACCACACTTTGAGAGCCATTGTCCTAGTTTCCCAAGTGTTCTCTTTGCCTGGAGTTTCACACCCTAAGCTAACCTCGACTCAGTCAGGGCGGGCACCTCTTCTGTTACTTCGACAGCTGGACACACCCCTACGTGACTTGTGTCCTGTGTCTTGTCTGGCTTCTGTCTTGAGCTGGTTCCTGGCTTTATCTGTTATTCTGCTGGTGCAGCAGCCTCCTGCCCCACCTCTGGTCTTTCTGGTCTCTTCAACCTCTTGCTCAGCCTTCACCTCTCTGCTCTGCAACCCTCACCACATGGGCAGGTGGCCCCTCTGCCTACACCTGGCACCCTCTCCAGGCCTTCCCACCCTGGCTTCTTGAAGGGCACTGGGCAGCTGGCTGGCATGTGCGACTGTGCCCAAGGTTAAGCAGAATCATGGAGCTAGTTAAACCTAGGTGGACACAGGCCTGTCCACTCCCATTCTCTCCAACCTTGCAGAGACCGGACAGAGTTAGTCTGACCAGGTCAGTGACCATATGGTGCCTTGTTTAACAGGACTGGTTTCTGGGCCTGGCCAGGGCTGAGCAGGACTCAGGACCCTTGACACACAGCCCTGCTCACTCCCCTGAATCTCACTCAGACTCCTAGAAGCCCAAGGCAGGAAGCAGCAACTCCTTTAAGGAACTCAGCAGTAATTCCCCAGAACTTTCTATGTCAGCCCCATCTGTCTCTTCTTTTTTAATTTTTATGCTATTAGAAATTGAGCCCGAGGGGCCGGGGAGTTAGCTCAGTGGTTCCGGCGCCTGTCTTGCAAGCGCAAGGGCCCGGGTTCGATTCCCTGGTAACCACATAACAATACTGGGTGTGGAGACCCACACCCAGCAGCAACCAGTACCACATGCCACAGTGCTGGGCGTGGTGTCTCACGCCTGTAATCCCAGCACTCGGGAGGCAGAGGCAGGAGGACTGCTGTGATGTGAGTTTGAGGCTGAGCTCAGGCCCAGCCTGAACCACAAAGCGAGACCCTGTCTCAAAAAAAACCTAAAAAAAAAGAAAGAAATTGAGCCCGAGGCCTTCTCATTGAGCTCCATCTCCAGACCTTTTGTATTTTCTCTCTGATTTCCACATCTCCTCCTCGGCTCCTGCCTGCTGTGCAAGGGCCCTGTACCCATAGCCTTCCCATCCAAGGGCCCAGTGTGGACATGGAGCAGGAGAGCTACAGGGCATCCAGACTGCCCAGGGTCCCGGGAGGCTGCTACTGTTGCTTTCTCTCTGTTCTGTGTGTTTGAGAGTGACTTATGTGGCCCGTGTGTCCTGCGATCCAGATAAAACAGGAAGGACACATCCCAAGCTGACCAAGGTTGCATTTCTGCCACTTGAGAAGTTACAGAGAAATGCAGGTGTGCAGACTCGTGTTCTTCCCATATGGTACCTGCCCGGAACACCAGGCTTGTTTTATTGTCCCGATTCCTCCTTCAGTCAGGAATGGAGCCTTATACTGAGGGCAAGAGCACAGAAGAAGCTGGGCTGAGAACACGGCTTGTGCTGACTGGGCTTGTGTTTCTGGCTCTTGGGTGGAACCAGCCCAGTGGGTGAGGTTGACCACTGGTCCCTTCAGAGGTCCCTCGGGTTGGCTGGAGGCATCGCTCACACTCCCTATCCTGTTAGGCCTACAGTTCCACCCCGTCTGGAGAGGACAGAGGCAGAGAAGGCAGGTCCAGTAATGCAAAACACTTGTGCCATCAGGAGACAAAGGGCCTATGCCTCACATGTGGCCCAGCTCCTCTCCTGAGAGCCTTAGGAATCGTGGAGGGCTGCACAGATGAAGATTTCCAGTCCAACTTGGCTCCTTCTCCCATCATGCCCCAGGCCTCCTTCTTGGCTCCCCGAAGATAGTCTTGGGGCAAGAAGTAAGAGATTGGTTGTTCTAGAAATTCTAACTTGACAACCATCTCCATCTCTTGCAGGTCATGGCCTAAGATGTCATAGTCAACTTGATACACCAAGAGATGGTGAAAGGAAACCAATAGCTGCCCAATTCAGACCATCATGAGCCCCTTGAGGTCACAAGGATTTGTAACTTGACTTATTGTGATACCAGGCCCACAGTGTTCCCTAAACCTCCAGCCTCTCTTCCCTGTGCCTGTTCCCTTGTAGAGAGAGATGGGACCCTTAGGAAAGACTAGGAAGGGAGGCAGACATTTTTAAGAAGTAGAAAAGAAATAGCTTCTGCAACACAGCAACCAGCCACGCTGACTGACTACGGTTTTGAAGCCTGCTACAGTGCAGGTGACGTGCTGTCCCTCAGTGCAGGCCGCCATGTCTGTACAAGTTCTCCTCTTAGCTCTCTAAACCTACCTGCCTAGCAACAAGACCAGGAGCCAATCAAGTATGGATCCTCGGGAATAACCAATCAAGTAGTGTCCTATAAAACAGGGCTGCAGCTGCAGATTTACCAGTGACACAACTCCACCCCTCCCCATTCCTCAATGTGGCTTTGTATCACTTCCTTTTACAAATAAACTTACTTTTGCTTTGCACTAGCTTTCTGTTCTGATTCCTCTTTCTTTTTCTATGTCAGGGGGAAGAGATAAGCCTGGAGAGAGTGGTCTGGAGAGCCCAAATCCTGGGCCCCTGGATATAACATCCTCCTGCCCACTGTCCAGCCACACTGGTGTTCTTTCTGTCCCTGTGGACTGCTGAGCACTCTCCTGCCACAGGCTTTTTGTACATGCTGTGAGCCCAGAATCTTTGCACAACAGGTTTTTTGGGACACATTTCCTTGTGAGTCTGACAAGTACCTATCTTCATGGCTACACAGTCCACTTGATGAGGTCCTCTGTTCAACCCTGTAAAACAGAATTATCATTCTCTCGCAGAGAAGGAGAAGCTGAGTAAGGAAGGAGGCTGGCCTGGAGCTACACAGTACTAAGAACAGAGGTCAGACGATGGTTCTGGTTCTTGGGACTCTGTTCCAGCAACTTCTTCCCTGTGCCACCAGCTATTCTCCATATCGCTCCAAGGATGAGCCCGATTTTGGGGGAGGCCTACCCCTGAGCTCACATGTGAGTGTCTGGATCCTGGCTTTTCTGCTATGACTAGCAGAGACTTTGCCCGGAGAGGTGGCTGCCCACGTTCAGCTTTCAGGTGGCCCCTTCATCCTTCAGGACAACTGTTTCTACCTCACAGCCAACTGCTCTGGGCCTCGGGGCCCTCCCAGCCCCACTGGGCTGCGAACTCCGGGGGTGGTGACCAGGATTCCTGAGTCCCTAGGTCTAGCTGTGTCTCTCTCAGTTCTGCAGTTTCTCAAGCCAGCAACGTGCACACCAACTGCACTTTGGGAAATCACCCCACGGCCAATCACAGAGCTGCCAGGAAACAACTGCTCTGGGTCCACATGAAAGGCATTCCTGGACGATATTTCTCTGCCCTCTCTCATCCCAGCTGCAGAACTTTCCACTGCGAATTATTGCAGCAACCGCTGCCTCGTAATGGTTTGTGAAGAGTGAGCTGGGTCTTGTGTCTTTATTGCTCCCATGTGTGCAAAATCAACTCGATTCTCTGACAGTTTTCCTCCCCACCTCCTTTTGGAATGAAGATAGATGCTCAGAGGAGAGGATGCAGCTGACAAAGAGCCTCTGGAGCCCTGGGCCTCCCCCCACCACATCTCCTGCCACCTTTAAGAGCCTGTGACACAGACAAGAGTAGGGAGGGGACCACGGTCCTGGTTATAAATCTCACCCGGCACTGAGTCCCAGCAAGTCTGGGAAAGCGGCAAGAAAGATGGCTGCCTCAGGTCTCTTGCTTGTCCTGGAAGCAACAGCCACATCATCATCACACATGCTGAGTGTGGACGCGAGGAGGAAGAGAAAGGAAACACGAGACTGAGGACCTCATGTGCACACAATGACACGCTGTGCTTGTGTGTTTTCTCTGAATGGGTTTCTGTCTGTCCTGAGCTTCTCCAGGGGACAGGGAGCTGCCACACATCACTCTGGGGCTTACGTTCCTGTAACCCCAGCTCTGTGGACCTGCATTGTCCATGTAGTCCATGCTGGTGGGTCTGTTCCATCTCTGAGATATTGGTAAGACTACATAGTGCTTGAAACACAGATGGACCCATTGAAGAGCTGGATTTTTATGTTGCACTTATTCTTAGTTCCTTTATATGCCAGTAGCTACTTGCAATCAAACGGACACGATTCTACTGGGCTGCTGTGTGTGGTGGTCTGAGCTTGATAGTGACCTGAGCTTGCCGATCCTCCATCAGAAGCTGTTCAGACACCGGTGGGCTCCACGCAGAAGAGCAGCCGTGACCACCACCAGGAGCTGAGGGCCAGAGAGAAGGACGGAAAAGAGATGGGGCTGGTGGGCAAGAGAGGCACTGCTCTGAGTCTGTGCCCTTCTCTTGGCCAGTATCTGCACTCATTTGGGAGGGGCATGTCCTTGCTTTGGACCAGAACAGACAACTTCTGTCCCTGCGTTTTCCTCTAGCTTAGCATCCACTGGGAGCAGCGGGATGGGCCAGAGGTCAGAGACACAAGTAGGCCCTGCCCTCTGTGGCAGTTGGCTCTGCCCTACAGAGGGCTCCAGGACACAGAGTTGCTGCTTGCTGCTGCCATTTCCAGGCCAAGCTCTGGAGCAGCTGTGTCTCTGAACCACACTAGGATGTCTTTGCAGTGATCCTACATGCTGAGATGGCATTCTGGAGTTTCTTTCTCTTTTCTGTTTTTTTTTGGGGGGGAGGGTGTACCCAGGATCAAACCTGAGACCTTCACACACAGCTACACCCGACCCTGTTTATTTTAAATTTTGAGACAGGGACTTGCTAATTCACTAAGTTAGAATTTACAGTCCTCTTGTCTCAGCCTCCCAGAGTGCAAGCTAGGATCTCAGGCATGCACCACTCTGCCCAGCCAGAATTTCATTTTTAAATACACATTAGAGCCTGGTATAATGAAACACATGCTGCATACTGATGAAATGTAATGTTCAAGCAGAGTAACAGAATGTCTCATTTCTGGGCAAGTTTATGATTCCCTTCAGGGGGATCAGTTAGTGCTAAGTCTTTCCCACTTCCCCTGGGCTCAATGTGAAGCCAGCTCATTCCCTGACACCACAGGGAAAACACAGGGGAAACGGGGTGAGGACTGGGGCAGGGGGAGGAGATTTCACACTTCCGGCCTGTGAGTGATCTTTTTCTTGGGTGAGGCCAGGAAAGGGGTCACATAGGCCAGACAGAGTGTGGGGTTGATGGGATGGCTACACTTTACCCCAAAGAGACTGAAGATGGATATAATTGTTTTTTTTAAAAATTATTATTATTATTATTATTATTATTTTGAGACAGGGTCTCACTTGTAGTTCAAGCTGGCCCTGAACTCACTATGTAGCCCAGGCCAGCCTTGAACTCACAGCAGTCCTCCTGCCTCTGCCTCCCAAGTACTAGGATTATAGGAGTGAGCCACCAAGCCTGGCATTGTGGTGTGTGGTTACCAGGGATTGAACTCCAGACCTTGCCCTTGCCAGGAAGATGCTGAAACCACTGAAACCGGCTAAATCCCGGCCTGAAGATGGATATAATTGTGCTGGGAGGTGCTTTCCATTCTCCTAGACTCATCCTTCTAGGTTTGCTCAGCAGAAATTGATTGAGCACCACTATGCACCAGATGCTGTTTCACAGATAAAAAGGCATGAGATGATTGGGTTCCTGGTCGCCAAGGAGCTGGCATCCCAGTGGGGCCTGGATGAGGGCATGGTAATTCTGGGAGTTGGAAGGCCTAGGAAGGTGATGTGGGCAGAGGTTGGCAGGGTCAGAGAAAGCTTCTGTTTTTAAAGTTTATTTTATTAGTACTTGTTGAAATTCACATACTGTACAGTCATCTTGGGGAGTAGTTACATGTACATATTACAGCTTGTGTGTGTGTGTGTTTATGTGTGTGTGTATTTTTTTCCCCCTAATCTCCTTCCCTTCTCCTTCCCCTCCTCCTCTGGCTCCCCTGTCACCATTTTCATTCTTGTTGATATTACTTGCCTTAGCTCAGGTTATGGTTTATAAGGTAGACACTGGTTGGAAAAATATGGAATGCTGGGCCAGGGATTTAGTTCAGTGGTTCTGGTACCTATCTTGCAAGTGCAAGGACCCAGGTTTGATTCCCGGTAACCACACACCATACTGGGTGTGGAGACTCACACCCAGCAGCAATCAGTACCACATACCACAGTGCCGGGCATGGTGGCTCACGCCTGTAATCCCAGCACTCGGGAGGCAGAGGCAGGAGGATTGCTGTGATGTGAGTTTGAGGCTGAGCTCAGGGCCAGCCTGAACTACAAACTGAGACCCTGTCTCAAAAAATAAACAAACAAAAATACATAACGCTTCACAGATCTGCGTGTCATCCTTGTGCCAGGGCCATGTTCATGCTCTCTGGATTGTTCCAATTTTAGTATAAGGGCTTCTGAGGGGAGCACAGAGAAGGCTTTTTGGAAGGTGGCCACTGAGCTGAGGCCTGAAGGCCATGATAGGGAGATGCCTGAAGCAAAGACATGCTCAGAAGGGCTGCTGGGGACCCAGAGGCTTGGAGGGAAGAGCGGTTGGGCACCGAAAGAGGGCGGGAAGTTAGTGTCCCCTCACTCCCACACCCCCAGGATGGGCTGAACTAACTCAGTACATGCACACTGGACTAATAAAAGCAAGAATGGACTCTTGCCATTGATGGGAAGTGTTCCCGGTCCGGGGCACTTGCATTTCATTTATTCATTTACAGCAGTGGGGACTGAACCCAGGGCCTCTGCGCTAAGCTACATCCTCAGCCTTTTAAAAATTTTGGGTCTTGCTAAGTCATGAAGTTGCCCAGGCTGAGTTTCAATTTGCAATCCTCTTGCCTCAGCCTCCCAGAGTGCTGGGATTTGGGTGTGTGCCCACATACACAGCTGGCACTTGCATTTCAATAAAGTATAAGTAACCACTTGCTCCAATGCAGACAAATAATCCAAAACTTGGAAATAAGCCCAAAGATTACCATGCACCCCTTAAAATCTTCTTAGACTTTCTGTGACGTGCTATTTACTGTAAGTTAGAGCTTGGACTGTAAAAATGATGCTAACTACACAAAATTGACAATTTGCAAATGATTTCTAGATCCTCAAAAAAGGATAAGGCTGATGTGGTGGCACACACCTATAATTTTAGAACTTGGGAGGTTGAGGCAGGAGGATTGTAAACTGGAAGCCAGGCTCGGAAACTTATGATTAATAAGACCCTGTCTCGAAAGACATTAAAAAAAAAAAGAGCTGAGGATTTAGCTCAATAGTTCCAGCGTCTGCCTGGTGAGTGCAAGGTGCCAAGTTTGATCCCTGGTGGGTGGATGACATACTACAATGCTGGGCGTGGTGGTTCATGCCTATAATTCCAGCACTCGGGAGGCAGAGGCAGGAGGATTGCTGTGAGTTTGAGGCCAGCCTGGGCTACATAGTGAGTTCGGGGCCAGCTTGAACTACAAAGTGAGACTCTGTCTCAAAAAAAAAAAGAAAAAAAAGACATTAAAAAAAAAAAGAAGGAAGAGGGCCAGGGAGTTAGCTCAGTGGTTCCGGCGCCTGTATTGCAAGCGCAAGGGCCCGGGTTTGATTCCCCGGTAACCACATAACAATACTGGGTGTGGAGACCCACACCCAGCAGCAACCAGTACCACATACCACAGTGCCGGGTGTGGTGGCTCACGCCTGTAATCCCAGCACTCGGGAGGCAGAGGCAGGAGGATTGTGATGTGAGTTTAAGGCTGAGCTCAGGGCCAGCCTGAACCACAAAGTGAGACCCTGTCTCAAAAAAACCTAAAAAAAAAAAAAAAAAAAGAAGGAAGAGAAAGAAAAGAAAAGGAAGAGGGAAATGGAAGAAGTAAAACCTAAAGGCTACAGACTGATTGGCCCATGAACATTCACCAGCCTCGTGTCTAATTAACAATCTCATGAGTGCAGTTGTAGGTCCAGCGTCTGTCTCTGAACTAACTTCCCCATCTAGCTCGATGCCCGAGA
>PVIR01014682.1:0-39783 GCA_004026965.1 Petromus typicus
TGTGCTGTTCAAAAGTCAAATTAGAATCGAGTGGTGAAACTTTTGTCTTCTGATTTTCTATTACCATTTCCCAACTATAATCAGTCCTTTAATTGCCTGTGTTACAATGCTAAGCATATAGAGCATCAGCAAAATTAAGAAAAGCAAAATAATATCCCCCTTCAAAAAATGTCCGCACACTGATTTTAGAACCTATAGATACGACAAAAGAAACCAAAAAGATTTTGCAGGTAGAATTAAGTGCGTGGATTTCAAGTAAGGAAATGACGCTGGGTTTTCCCATCAGCCCAGTATAATCACATGAGAGACAGAGCAGGACAGGAGTGAGGCAGGTAAGACACAAGTGAAAAAGGACAGGCGCAGAGAACCAGAGCGCAGCACTCTGCCAGCCCTTCCTGCCCCTGAAGAAAGACAGGCCACGTGTTAGGATACAGAGGAGTCTTCTGACCAGGGGTGACCCTGGACTACCAGCTCGCAAAGAAACGGGGCTTCAGCCCCGCACCCACAGGGAGCTGAGCGTGGCCAGCTATTAACCCCCGACTCTAAGCAGAGGAAGCAGACGAGCTGCCGGATGCCTGGAGCTCCGTGCTACAGAACTATGGATAACCAGCCCGTGTTTTATGCTGCTAAATAATGGCCATTTGTTATCACTGCAACAGAAAATAGAATACCAAGAGAAAACACGGGAATCTACATAGATACGTGCGTGTGCACATACATGACACATATACACATGATATCCCCATGATGCACATTTAAAAATATCTTAAAATGGTTGTTTGTTCTTCAGATAAAATTTTCAATCTAATTTAAATAAATAGTAATTTATCAGTAACATGTTTGCTATTGATGTTCCATATATATGGTGAGTAAACAATTGAATAGACTTTTTAACTTATTGTTTGTGGGTTCTAATTGTATGCCTCTTAAAATAGAAAATTAAGACAAATTATAACTACCAAATAACTTCCTGGGAAAGAAATAAGTAGAATGCAAGTTCAATTCGTACTTTCAAGTAACAACTATATTTTCTTTTGTGTAGTACCTTCTTGCATCAGATTGCCAGATGTAATAAATATAAATTTGGGACTTCTAGATGTAAATTTAAATATGGCATACCATATAATTTAAACTTTAGATATATAATACCTAATATTTTGGTATAAGTGTATTTCACACAATGCTTGGGACATACATAACTCTGTGTTAAAGGTTCAAGTTAATTTAGCATTGTCTATTTTTAGGGCAACCCTAACTTTACAGTTTACACGTGGTCTTTTTTAAAAAAATATACAACCAAGGATATTAGTTTCTTAGCAGAAAATCATAAACCTGTCACCCTATCTACACCGAACAATCTCAAAGACTGAGAAAAGAGATCAGGGAGGAAATGGAGGAAACTTAGATGTTATCATTATTGGGGAGCCTGAATGTGTGTGTATTTGCTAAGCCTGGTAAAATGCTTTAAAACTATGTAGGGGTGGGCCAGGGATTTAGTTCAGTGGTTCCGATGTCTGCCTGGCAAGCATAAGGTTCTGAGTTTGATCCCCCACAATCACATACAATGATGGGCATGGTGACTCACGCCCACTTACAATCAGTACCACACACCGCAGTGCCGGGTGTTGTGGCTCATGTCTGTAATTCTAGCACTCAGGAGGTAGAAGCAGGATTTCTGTGAGTTTGAGGCTCACCTGGGCTACATAGTGAGTTTGGGGCCAACCTGAACTACAAAGCAAAACCCTGTCTCAAAAAAACCGAAATAAACAAAAAATAAAAACAAAAACAAAAACTATGTAGTAGTGAAAGGCTCCTAAAAGGTTAGAGCTATGAAGCTGGACATACTCCTTCCTTCTGAGCCTCTTGGGTGCTCATGGGAGGCTGTGCCCAGAAGCAAGTACAGTAATTGGAAAGGCACCTGCTGAGTATCTTTTATTAATAAAATAATGGTTAGAAATAAAATTCACAAAGCTTACATACAAAATGGCATTCATGTAAATTTAGTGAAAATGCTCAGAAATTATCATGCCATAGTGTATGGTGACCTATAGTCAAAATTGTGGAGAATACAGAGTAATCCCTCACTCCACAATATACCTATAAAAACATACAAGAAGCATGTCTCTCTTAGCCTTGTGAGCCTTATCTTTTTTTCCTCTGACTTGGCTCAGACTCAACACTTAGCGCATATCCACCAAGCTGAGACGGTTCATCTACTAAGGAGCCCAATTCCCTCAGACAAAGGAGAATACAGTCTGCATTATATGAAAAATTCTGAGTAACTGGAAATGTATTGCATTATCTGAGGCAGTCTGAATACACAATAGATATATTGAAGTCGGTTGTAAATATCACCAGAGGAGAGGACCTTTAATAGATCACTCTGGGATATTAGACTTTTCATGTTGCTACACTAGTCACTTGAAATTTACATTTTAAAAGATAGTGAAGTTCTTCCACCAGGCACTCCCTGTTAGGAAATACAACTGGATGAATAGTTGTTCTGGGATAATCTTGCATTTTCTTGTACTTATAAATGACTCTAACATTGAGATTCAAGACAATGACAAGAAATTTTTTTGAGCACTAACACTGAGTGATTTCTAGGTAATATTGTTTCAAATCTTCTCAATTAATTTAACATTCCTACCAACTTCATAGAGTTGTAATTTGCAGGTCAAAGACCTGGCTATCTTGAAGAGCTTCTTAGTAAGGGAAGAATTAACTATATTCCAAGTGTTGATTTAGAGAGAGCCTCATAAATAGAATAAAAGCCTTCATAAGTAGTTCATCATATTGTACAGGCCCGTCATTATCTTTGGATACCTCACTTCAGTATAGAACAGGGGTCAGCAAACATTTTCATAGAAGATCAGTTACTAAGTATTTGAGGGTTTGAGAGAATTATGATTTCTGTCACAAAGTTCAACTTTGGCATGTCACTAAAGCAGCCTTAGAAAATATGTAAGTAAATGTGTGACAATAAAACTACAAAAACTAGGATGTTTCCATTGCCAACTCCTGATCTAGAATTCCAGGTCCACAAGAGTAAGCACCTTTTGTTTCTTGTTTTTTTTAAATTATATATTCTTTAGGCTTAGAACAATGTCTGCCATTAAAAAAAAATTCTCAACACATATTTGTTGAATGAATAGAAAGATGAAAGCTGTAATCTGTAATAAAGGATGGTGAATTCTTAATAGTTCATTCTACCACCTAAACATTTAACACATGGTAGTTTTATTTTTCTCACATTTCAGAGACTTCAACAAAAAGCATATCACTAAAATGGACTTAAATGTAAATATACCAACAGAAACCGAGAGGTATGTTACAAATTACCAAAATGTAATGACCCTATAGGAATAAGTGAAGGAGAAAAGATGAGGACATAAAGGAAGGGTTGAGGTTATGTTCTCTTTACTTTCTGGCTAGTCACCTGGAACATCTTCAATAGCACATGTAACACACACTGCAGATCTGTGGATTTCATGATGTGTTTTGGTTCACCTAAGACTTGGGCATACAGATAAGCTTTAACAAAAGTTTTGGTCATCATTTAACAATTCTTTCATTAGAAAAACAGCCTCCAGCTTTCCCATGTTAGTCAAATAATTGTTCTGCTTTATGATATATAAAATAAGTAATATATAATCATCATAAGAGAATATCCATATTTTTTATATGTTACTATTAGAACATTTCAATAACTGAAGCTTTTCAGTGTTTGGAAGAATATTCTACCAATGACAAATCAAAATAAAATGGAGGAAAGAACTCAGATTTTTAATCACGAAGGATAAAGTCACTCCTTTTACATGTAAGTGAATGTCAGGGTCCCTTTTTTACAGTGAATTTTAACTGTCAATGGATTGAAATTTTAGAAAGATACTAAAAAAGGAAATAAAAGTTAAAGAAAAACTATGTGAAGAGTAGAATGACTTCAGTTCAATGTGACAATGAAACTGTGATGAAGGGCTCTCTGGCTAAGATACAAGTGATGAAAAATGTTCTTTGCATGTGGACTTGAAGAATGGATGAGGTTGGAGGTTAGGAAGAATGAAAAATTTTACAAAAACTGATAAGAATAAGTTGATCACTGCTTAGAATTTGAGATGGAACTTACACAATTAAATTCAAAGAGATATCTACACTTCTTACCAAGTAAATTTGTAATTTAAAAGATAATGGTATAAGATTGTTCTCCAAGTTATTAACAGTTGCTTTTAAAGTATGCTTTTAGTCTTTTAAAGAGTAGATATGTTAGAACTGCTATCAAATATTCATGTGTATATTAGAAATCTGGGTCATAAAAATCAATTTTGTGTACCACTAATTTTGTGTATCACTCATTTGATTGCCTTTGAGAACTTCTGACATTGTCTGGCCAGCACATATCATATTTAAATACAAAATACCATTTTCCACTTTCCTAGTGAAAGCAAGTCATTGGTAGGTAGTCTGGCAGAGGGAGATGAATAGAATAATAATTTCCTGAGAAAAGACATCAAGGAAAACTGATAGATCATCATAAAGACTTCCTTTTTTCTTGATTCCTTCCTTCAAATTTCCTCTGTGAGAAAGAAATTAAGATTTTTGAACAACTGCATAGCAATGTTTTGTTCATTTATTCTTCAGCAGTCTTACTGGGGTGATTTCAACATCCTAAACCTTAAGAACAGTACAGTGAAAGAAAAATCCATAGGGTTTACTGTCACAGAATTTATATCTGCTGCAGAAGACAAATATTAAGCAGTTTTCTACAGTACCATATGTGTAATTACAAACTGGTACAAATATTCCAGAAGAAAGATATGGGCTTCTATAAAGGCAAATAATGGATTCATTATAGACCAATTAGTCAGGGAGGACTTTATCCAAGCAATGTTTTTAAGAACTAAAAAACAATCAGCATTAATCAGATGATGGGATAAGCAGAAAAAGGTGATATGGACAGAGATGAGGAGGTACAAGGAACTCCCAGGACCTGCCAGGCAGCAGTGTGACTTCACCAAGAGCACATATGATAGAGATCCAAGAGGGTCCATCCCATGCAAGGCCTCATAGGTAGAGTGTCCGTGTACTCACATGTCATTAGGCATGCAGTTGAGATCTGTTGACCAATGTTCTCTTCAGTATAACATTTATCTGGATTTTTCATGTGTTGCTATTTTATTAAAGAATGGTTCAAAGTAGCTGTTATTGGCTTTCACATGGTCTATTTCATATAGGATTGATTTTTTTAGGAACAAAATCTGCTTTTCCAATGAATAGAGCTGTTTTATATGCCCACCTATATAATAAAACCAATTTGCAGTACTTTCTCAGCTACTTTAGTTCTCAAAAGATGTACATTTTGATGATAAATAAATTAATATAGTCACTCTTACCATAAACCATATTAACAGTTATAGACTCAGTCCCAAGGACAATATGAAGAAAGAAAGATGCGAACTGAAGTGCAGGTGAAGAAATGACCAGATATGCTTTTCCAAAACATTACTGTAAGCTTGGTAATATACTGTCTTTGAACTGGGTGTCCTGACTTTTCAGCTTGATATACTATTTGAGAGGCAGAACCCTTCATTTGTATCCCTGCAGGTCCTAGCATCACCAGAGTTGAGCATTAATATTTTAAAAAAGCTTTGGATATAAAATATCCAAAGTGTAGTTCCCACTTTTCAAAAGTTTTCTCTTTTTTCACTGGCTATGCTTTAATTTTAGTTTAATTCTGCAAATCTTAATAGGGTCCATGTTAAGGAAAATGATAAACACTTTGCAAAGAATCCAATAGAACATACTTTTTGCTAAATAAAACATATCTGCAAATTAGAAGCATAGAATGAAAGACAATTAAAATGGATGACATGCTAACTTAATCTTTATTTTTCCTCTATGAGAAAAATTAAACAGGAGTTGGGAGTAGTTAGAAGCATTGGATAAATATCAACCATAATAATAATAAAAATCCAGAGTGTCTATATTTTATATATTGATCTATATTCAGATCAATTCTGATATGTTCCGGCTTTTAGGTAGGATGTTTTGATTAGTTGTGGGATGCTCTTGGAAGGTAGTTACCTAAAGTGATACTAATTAAAGGCAGAAATATGTATAGTAGAATTGATGACTTCCATTTTCAACAAGATGGAAAGTACTTTATTTTGATACCTTCACTAAGTAAAATAAAGGATCAGAAGTTTATGAACAATTTATAGAACACTTGAGTGCTAGTTTCCCTACAACTCATCCTGAAACTACTTTCAGAAAACAGGAGATAGGAATTAGATTTTCATGGACCTACAAAGATCTACTTCCTTCACAGTCTTGTGAAAGGAAAGAAGAAAGGCTAAGTAGCAGGGAAAGCTGAGAGCTTCTACAGCCTGGACTTTTCTCTACTACAGTAGTTGAGGGATCCTGAGTATACTACTTATACTATCTATGCCTTACTTTCCACCTTTAGGAACTACTTTCAGACATAATGATAGCTCTCATGCAAATACATATGAATTAATCTCTAGTGATTTAAAGCTGCATCCTAACACTGAACAAAGTGGAATTTCTTGATCAGACACCACCAAGATGAATTTTTTTTCACCAGAAAACACTTTAACCCTTTATGGGAGACTCTACACCTGATATTTTCCTATGAGAAAAAGGAATTATGGCAGAGCCATAGTCCACTGTCTCAGAATTCATAATTTGCAATATAAGCACATTTTTAAGGAGACAGAGATATAATAATTACCTCTAAGAAGTCTAATGTCTTCAGATGCTTACAGCAAGAGCTTTACAAATGTTAATGAAGACTTTATTCAGAGTAGGGTTCACTAGTGTTGCAGACTGCCTGGGCAAGTGTACTGTGATATACTCAGAGGTCAACCAGAAGTGTGAGAAGGGTGAGAGCATGCACTAGGATCACTGGCTATGTGTCAGCTATATTTTTAATGAATTCTTAGTGAGTGAGCAATGCTTGAAAAATAACACATAATTTTTTTAGGGTAATCAATACTTTTTGAGTAATTTGCTTCTTAAGTTAAAAATAGCAAGCTATTTTAGGTACTTGATAGATAAGTCAAGAATCTAATAGTAGAGTGTTAACATTTAGTTAAACATCATTTACTAAACACTGCCACTGTTTTTATTTTCATGCTTTATAGAAGCTTCTGTTAAGATTAACTGAGATATAGTAAAAGATTTTGTAAAGGTGAAACGATCGTAATTCCACTGAGTACTTTGCTCCAACATTCAGTTTCTCTTCATTGTGTTATTTTGCAGGTCTCTCCCTGTAAAGCCACCTTCCTACATAAATTCTTGTGACTTACTTTATCCTAGCCAGTTTTGCCTAATTGGACCTAGAGACCTAGATGACTGAAAAGTTTTTGGATATCTAATTTCTACAATGTTAATACATTATTATGAAATATTAAGGGACTCCTAAGTTTCTTATCTTTGAAGATATTTGCAGTGAAAATATAACTTCCATGTATGAAAACATATTGAAAATGACTATTGTATTATGTAGCTTTTTGAGGATTTATCTTTATCCTTTAAAAATTCTAGCTATCTATTGTTTTAGGAAGGTCAAGATAATATAAAAAATTACAGACAATGCAATTCTAAGTTAATATCCAATATGGACAAAATATAGGATAGTAAAATGCCTTGAACCACAGTAGTCACTAAAAAGTGAGAGTAAATCAAAATATATTACTAAAATAGTGATGCTGTTATTAAAACATTTAAAATTACAAAAGGAACTATTACCAAGATAGTTGCCATATAGGCATCTAAGGTACAGTACTCAAACAGTGATTTTAATTATTTCTTTTAAATCTATGGTATATGATATATTTAATATGCAGATTTAGAATAGCAGTTATCAATTAAGAGAAATGGGGATATCATTCCCCCAGGGAAATATTTATTTATTTTTGTTGTCATATCTAGGCAGTGATACTACTAGAATACAGTAGGTATAGACCAGGTTTACTACTAAATCCTTAAAATATACAGAAAAGTCTCTCACAGTGATCTGGTCTAATGTATCAACCACTCTATCACAAAATCCTTTTGATTTTCATATTAGCATCTTTTTAACACAATAGATAATAATATTAAATGTTTGTAAAAGTGTTAGAAGAGGAGATTCTCAGGTAGGTTTGGTGTAGAAATCAAATGAAATTATTGTTTCAAAAGTAATTTATAATTTTAAATATTGTATGAATGCATGACTACTTTTAAGAAACTTTTTCTAATAATTTTATTTGGTGCATATATACAACTGTATTGTAATAAGGAATCTTTGTGCAATACTATTTATAATAAGAAAATATTGGAGACAAGTTAAATATTCATCTGTAGGAAGCTAATTAAATATCATTTCATTCCTTTAGTATATAACGATGCAGATGGTAACCTGTGTATTCTGATGAGGCAAGTCACAGTATGACTGTACAATAGAATGTTCAGTTTTCAATCTTTTAATATTTACATTTCTTTTAATATTGGGTAATTTGTGCAATTAAAGAATAATGTGAATATAGATAGATTTTATATGTAATATGTAAGTTTATATAATATATAAACATGGTATACTATATATAGGACACATCTTATAATAATTACATAAAGAAATTATTCTATGTAGGTTTTAATAGGCATTTCTTAGCAAAAGGGTATTAAAAGATTGTAGACTTAGAACAATTACAGGGAAGCCATCGTAAGAAACTGAGTGGATTTCTGGGCAGATCTAAAAAGAAATGGATGACAGTAGCAATACAGATAGCAACACTCAATTATAAAACTTCTGATTTAAATTCTAATGAAAGCTCATAATTTTTAAAGAAAAATGCCTTCTTTGGTCATAGCTTAATTACTATTGGGTTCAATCAAGCAAATTCTATTCTTTAATACTGAACATATCTATGAGAAAGTTCAATTTCTATGGAAAAGTTAAATTATTTTTACAAACTCTTTTGTATATTTGTGTACTTGAACCTAATAACTTGTACAGTTTTTGTTGAAAGCATTCAGTATTGAAGATTAAAAATACTAAAGGAAAATTATAGAAATTATCTTTGGGTTGCAGCTTGTTTTACAAAGATTTAGAAGTCTCTTTCTAGGGAGGTTTACTTTTTCAAAAACATGGTTCAGCCTTTTCATGTTTAGTTATGATCTTAACTTTTAAATGTAGTGATTAATAGAATCAACAGGGTCACTGGTTCATATTTCGGAATTCAAGAGATTCTTAATGTAAATGAGTCAACACCTAAGGAAGTACTTTCATGTGATCAGTGCGGAAAATGTTCCTGTTTAAATACTAAAGTAGTTAACAGTTATCAAAGTAGATTCAAAGCTTGAATGTTTGTTTGAAAGAGCACCTACAGGGAGCAAAAACCACGAGAGCTGAAGCAGCTCCGTTCTTACTCATGTACCATGTATTCTCAGAAGGATTTTATATTATCATCCCAACCTAGCTTCCCCAGGGCTGCAGTCTTCAAGCAAGCAAGGACCATTTAAGATACTCTGTCTTTACTGTACAAATGAAGTGCAATGATTTTATGTAACTGTGAAAATGATCACCATTATTCTGAGGAGAATGCTTTTCTAGATGATATGTCTTCCTAGGTTTGTTCATAGAAACTTTTGAAAGAAATCTTTTCTTTTATTTTGAGGCCATAAAAGTGCTGCCACTATTTAAATTTGAAGGTTCACTTATACTTTGTCTTAACTGCAGAAAATAAATACTACTTATATTTTATTAAGTTTTTGCTTTTTGCTTTTGCTGTGTTTATTTTTCCTGGAAAACTATAATAGGGGTTTAAAAAATCCATAGTGAAACAGATACATATATTATAACCATATCTTGCTATAATTAATTAAATACTGCCACTTACTTATGGATATTTTAAAGTTAAGATTTACAGATAGATACACAGAGGATATTGGATGATATGAATTCTAACTATATATAAGTATTGGTTGTGAAAATGCTGGTTTAAAAATTTTCCCTTTTCTTTTTTAAAAAATTTTTTCATCTTTATTGACACATTACATATACACATCATGATTGCACTCCATAATGGGGATTTGTACCAGCATAAGACACAACTTAATTCTCATTTTTTCCCATAGCCCTACCCACCCTACCGCCCCCTCATATACATAAAATTTGTTTCCTTACTTTTTTGTTACAATCTCATCATTTTTCCCCCTTCTCCCTATTTTACACTGAGCATTTTCTACTTTACAATATATAACATACAATTCTAGGACTCATTTACATCTTTATTTTCTATCTTTTCTCTGGTATGAGAAAACTTTTCCCTTTTCATTTAATTTTTACTACAAAACATATGAATAGGAATAACAAGATTGTCTTTTAAATTATTGTGCACTTTCCCATTTTAACTGTTAAAGAGGGGGTACCTTTTAGAAATATCTTTTTGTTTTCATAGTAGTCTTAGTACTACTATGTTGGACTTAGTACTACAGTTGGACTGACATTATTAGCTTCATTTATATGGTTGGAGTCTCATGATCTTTCTTGCTGCATCATGAATACTATGATTTTATTAAAGGATCAATTAAAATGCACAAATAATTACTAAGAGGTTACATGGTTCTTCTATGTGCTATGATGACCAAAAAGTAGTGTAATGCATGCAGAAAATAATCATGTGTGACATCACAGCGTTTTTAAAAGTACTATGTAGGTTTATACTCCAAATTCTATGGGAATGTATGGAAGAAAGAGTTAGTTACAAACTTAGAAAAGTTTTCACATCTCTCTACACTAACTAATAAGATTTTAAGCAGCAACCTTTGAATAAGTTGGCTGGATTGTTGAGTGGGAAGGACCAAGAAAAATTTCAAAGGACAGCAAGTGGTCTAAACGAGGATAAAGTTCACAGAGAAGTTATGCTATGAAGATGGATATTGTGAATGAAGTAAGGTTACGAAACAGGGAGGCTTTAGCTAGAGACTGCAAACTTCGTAATAAGGCCAGTGCCAGCTGGATTCTGCAAAGGAGAGCTACCCTCCCTGGAATTGAGAAAGTGGGCACTGTACTCAGATCCAGGATTGGGGAGCCTGGCTAGTGCATTACTACCTCTTGGCCAAGTGTAGAATCATTCTATACTCAATTTATTCTACTTCAAAATACAGTAATTCACACATCTACACAACATTCACACACATGCACAGACAGATGCACACTGTTCTTACTGAGATCTTTAAGGAGCAAATTAAATATGCTTATATGTTGAAAATATTTAGGCCCCAGGTATACTAGAATTTAAACTTCTTATTGTTGCTAATATTCATCGCTCCCATAATGTGAGTGTTCCTGAGGTGAGTATACTCTAGGTGGATCCCATGAAATAAAAGAGAATAATAGCGGAAAAATAGGTTAAAAGCAAATGCAAAAGAGGCAATATAAGAAAATGACAGGTGAACTTTAGATTACAACAAGAAATAGTTTCAAGCTCCAGCCCAAACATTTATGCATAAAATTTACTTCTTACAGCCAATCACTTATCTTCTTGAATCAATCCCCCTTTTGTTAATTGAAAAATGGAAAATAAAAGTATGACTAATTTAAGCAAATTCAGTGTTAAAGTCTTAGCCATGTATTTCAAAAGTAGTCAATACTCAATGAGCTATGCCTTGTTAGTAATACTGAAAACTTACTGACGGATAGTAAAGGCTGGGTTATAAAAATGGAGGAGAAGAAATAAATAAGTTTTGTCTTGCTTTCTTCTTGATAGTATAGTAGGCAGGGATTGTTCTTGTATTTTCTTTCACTGTCATCAATTTTATAGACTCCATTTAACATGTGGAGCCCAACTGCATGGCTCAGCACCCTTAACCCCCAGAATGGTGCCAGGTGCATTATGGTGAGGTTTCAAATAGCAGGTAATTGCTATCTCCGAAATGGCAAGTGGTGTTCTATTTTGAATATTGGAATGTAATCTAGAAAATAATCTTTAATGAACATATTTTTAATAGAAAACTTATTTTTTTCTACAGGCCCTGAGATAAATCTATTTGGTATAATTTAATAATTTTATATTGGAAAAAAATATGGTCCTCGCTTCATTTTTTAGTACAGAACCTTGGAGGACCAGTGATCGTGTCCGAGTCTGTGAGTTTGGGGGCAGCACAGTTGGTTCTGGGATACAGCCTCCCTACTTTCCAGACTCCACTCCTCTGCTTTCAAGGGACTAAAAGAGGACTCTTTCAGAGGGTTTCAAGGGCTCTGATCATCTTCTGGCAGTGGGAGAAACTTCACTATATCCTTTTAGCTTCTTTTGGTCCATAATAGCATGATATTTTTAGCTTAAATAATGGCCTCAACTTAGGTGGTCCATATTGTATACTTGGCATTTACATGATTTTGTTTCCATTTTGGTCTCATATTTTTCAGAGAGGCAGACATTTCTCTCCTGAACCCATCCTCCTAGATATACATAACTTCATTTGACCTGGGAAAGCTTCGAGCCCCTTTCACTTCTCTAGCCTCTCTCTGCTCAGAGAACAGCTCCCCTTTTGTATGTTTTCCCACCATCTGATTCCTAGGCACATACATAATAATTCTTCCTTTCCTTGCTCTTGAGAGACACTACAGAAGCATGCAGCCTGCCAGACATGCTGAGCAAATGCACGTGCCAGCCTCTGCATTTATACTTGGCCTCGGGGCAGGAGGTACAAGTCAAACTCTCATAAAAATGTGCTCATCTTGTTTTGCTCTTCCGTGTACCAAAGAGACATGAAAATTCTAAAGCCACACTAGCAATCTGGGGTCAGAATGCCAGCTTTCCTCTTGCTTTTTCTGCTTCCACTTTCTACAAACTCTTCTGGGTTCTGCTACACACTTCATCTTCTTGGGATAGAAAGAAAACAGAAAGCCCATACACTCCTAAAGGCTATGCATCTGTACGTTTGTTGTTACACACCCACCATCTGGTCATCTTACTGGGCTGATGCTGGCCTTACTCTCTCTTGGTAAAGCCAAGGCAAGTGTCAGGCCAAAAGCGTTCATCGTTTTGACTTTGTATTTGAAGTAGAAATTACTTTAGACAAAAGGAAGCCTTGCCCTTATCTCAAATGCAGCTTACTACAACTACTACTAATAATAAAATAAGTCAATAGTCGTAGAGAACAGAAGAGTTAATGAGCTCATTTTGGTTTAATAATGAAGAGTCTCTGCTGTTTTAGAAGGTACTATAAATAAAAGTAGTATTTAGTTTTAGAGTTTAAGAAATGTCTCATCCATTTCTTAAGTAACCTGATCTGTTTAACTTGGAAACGGTTATCATAGTGAAACTGTACAGAAGATAAATTGATTCATTAATTCCAGACTAAAACAGTGTAATAGTGTTCATTTAGAAAATCTGCTGGACTTCTTCACAGACAAGCTCATCTACAATCTACATATCTTCCTGTGCAATAATCCAAAGGTAAGTCTCCCTCATGGAAGCCGGCGTTAAAGATGATGTCATAGAACACTCTCCCTTATTGTAGGGAACAAAGCTCACATTTCTCCTGTTTTCAGCACAACTTCTAGTTTGTCATTTTTCATCTAAGCTCTAAGGATTCTTGTTCCAGAGAAATTTCACTTGCACAAAAAGGTAATAGAGATGATCCCTTCTTTAGAGAGGGAATCAGACAATTAGAATCTGTACAACGTCTTCCCTTCCAGCACTCCAATCGGACTCACCAGTGCACATATGTAAATAGGGCTCCAGTCAGTGTGTATTCTTATGTAGATGGAAAATACTGGAGTTATAATAACAAGTGAGCTCAAATTGTTTCAGCTGAAATCTAGCCCGTGTCTTTAAAAAGTATTGCTAGATTAATTATGAGAATTAGAAACAATTTTCCATGATGAGGAAGTATAATTTTTGAATGTACTTGATTTTACCCACACTATTAAAAAACAAAGCTTGATGAAAATTCTCTGTTTTGCATTTCAAGTCTTTCTCTACTCAGCAGCTTCTTTTCAACCATGAAAGACTCAAGGGAATGGAATAAAAGTGAAAAGACACATTCAGAAAAGACCGTTAGCTTATGATAAAAAATATGGAAGAAAGTTGTCGAAAATACTGTCTCAATTCCTCTACTTACAATGCATTCCGTTCTAAAGTCTGCTCAGGCCCTCCAGATTCATCGCCAGACTATTATATTTAGAATGACTGTTGAAAACTTTCAGCACTTAGGGATGCTCTTGAGACATATAAAAATGTCTTTATTTAGGATGGAACATATACTACCTGCCAAATTTATAGGTTGGAAACCACTTTCAATAAGAATTAAAAGACCTTCTTCCTTGCTGAAATAGGACTATCAATATACGTACAGCTTGTCTGCCCGTGAGAAATAGTGGGTTCTTGTCTCTGATGTTGCAATTTAGTCTAAAATCACCTTATGATGACAGGGTACATAAAGATGATAAAACTATAAAGATGACAGTCTAATCTTCAAAGATGACCGATCATTGATAAAAGATTAAATAACATAAACATCTGAAATACCAGATTATCAGCTACTTGGCACACTTTCAATATTGAAGTATTTGGAGACACTAGTGATAAGAGAAAGATGCTTTTGCTTATGATAGGCAAAAATTCATCTTTCTTTAAAAGGGGACAAATGAATTACATTGCACTGAATTAATAATATACATATAAATTTTCCTTAATCACAATGTGATATGTATAAAATGTTAATACACTTTACACTGCAAAATGTTCCAAATACTTTGAATACAGTGAATACAGTGTCTGACTTCTGGGAATTTTAAGCACACTTTAATCACAGGTCTTTTGAATTTTAATAACAATTTTATATATACTTACAAGAATGATTAGACATGCTGGACCTATAAAACTCCAAATAAAGTTGTTTTCTGTGCTAAGCCAACACCTGAAAAGTAAATAAAACAGATAAAATTCATAAATACATTTGTATTTATTTTAACACAGCAGTACTTTCAAGGATATGCAGAATATGTACAGAATTGTGTTTCATTGCTCAAGAAATCATTTTAACTTACACTTTAGTAGTGCCGTAGTATCTGTAACCTAAGGACGCAGAGAAGCCAACTACCACAGCTGGGCTCAGGTAGCCAAAGACATAAAAATTCTTGTGCAGAAATCCTTTGTTGTAGATGACTCCAACAACAATGAGATAGAGGTGTATGCCCTCGATGCACATCCAAGCAAAGGCAGCTAAAAAGAAATAATGTAGTAGCCCAGCAATGATGGAACAGAAGAGCTAGAAATCAAGAGAGAAACTATAAGTTTGCCTTAAAATGATCCACACCAAAACCTCAACTTTTCCCAGAAAGTATGCCAGTTCATGTGTGATTGATCGCTTTAACAGATCTGTGTCACGTCAGTCTTTTGAGATGTACTACTGCTTCTAGATGCTTTAAGAGAACATTTTAAACAGTTCTATGCTAGAATCTCATTACTGCCTTTGTCCAGAGAGGCACCATGGTGCAATAATTTGGATTATCCACACAGCAACTGCAGCACTTTTGCATGACTATGGCTTCACTTGATCACTATTGTGGAGAGATTTCTCTCCTTTATTCATCACAACGAAGGAAAATGAATGGTAACACTATGCTAAGTGAAAATCGCCCACACACACCTTGAGTAGGTGACAAAATTGACTTTACAGAACACATGATGCGTTTTACTGAGGTATCCATTATAGAACTGATTTAAGTTGCAAGATTATTAAGTAAGCTTGAGATAGCTTCAGTTAAACATTATTACTTCACACCTAGAACTAGAGTTAGGCTAATAAGAAATAACATGAAAGAGTACCTATATACATTTTTACTTCCAGAACATCAAAAAAAAGAACTATCATTAGAGAGAAAATGTAAGGTCTCACGCCCATCTCACTTATTAAAACAATGTAATTCCAAAGTGAGATTTCATATTAGAGCCCATTGGAGGGCACCTGAGAAGGCTGAGAAACACAATGGCCTTTGGAAGTTAAAATCTGGGAGCCACATTGAGTAGATGAAGTATGTTGAAGGATGGCTTGACGTAGGAACGGCTTACTAGGTGAGAAGTGAAAATAAACAGACACTACAAGGAATAGTTTCGAAGCAAAGATGATGGACAGCACTGCAAGAGAAAATAAGCACTGAAAGACTGTGAGGTGAGACTGAGAGGAATTAGGAATCTTCTTGCAAAACACGAATACGGACTTGCAGGTTACAGTTCAGTGCATGATGTTGTTTAAAAGAGGTGGTTTGTGTTACATACTTCAGAGGAAACCTCGACTAGCTGTTACTTCCGTCCGTGAGGATATGTCAAGAGAATGGGACTAGAAGGCACTTTCTTGTCCTATAGTGGAGAGAAGACCATGCTGCTGTCTGCAGAGAGCACTGATAAGGTCCTGGGGGCTGTTGCTGTGTGACACCCACCCCCCTTCACAGGTCCCATAGTGCCAGCCCGCCACGGAGCACAGCGGGTTCACTAAGACATCCCTGCTTTGGAGAGGCAGAGGACTCCTCTGACAGGTGACTAGAGCTCAAGGACTTTTCAGAGGACTCTGTGACAACTGTGCTGAACTTTGCTTAGAGCAATAGGGAGTCAAACCCTCTCCACCTGTCCCTTTTTCCCTCCCTCTTCCCACTTTTTTTGAACTCAGACTTCCATTGTAGCGTGCTGCTCGTCTTCTTTTCCCTTTCTTGTACAGGTACTTCTTCATTAAATTCAAATATTTATTGGTATGTTATATATACACATCCTGATTGCATTCAACATTGGGAATTTGTACCAGTATATGACACAACTTAATTCTCATTTTTTTTCCATTCTCCTATCTACCCTAGACTTATTTCATGCTTAATTCTTTTTTAACATCTGTTTCCAAGAGGATGTAGGTTATGCAAGATGGCAAGCTGTGATAAGGTCCTAGGTGAAAAGTTACAGGTAATGGGGTATTCAGGTAAGAAAATAGGTTGAGACAATTTATCATATTTCATTCTATGAATCTTAGCGGTTTTTAAGTTCAATCCTCATCATAAGATAAACTTTATTTCTAATTCTCTGTGATCTTTGTTGAATGCCCGCTTAAAAACAAAACAATCATTTCTTCAGGCTTTCCAAAGTTTTAATTTGTTGTAATAACTCACCATAAAGAGGAACACTTTTGTTTAATAGACTCAATGAGTGAGTTGATTAAATTTCTCAGTATTATCAAGCTTTGATAACAACGCTTAAGAAAAACTGTATTGTATGTTGGTTCCTTTAAGCTTTTGATTATAACTTATGTTTCTAAGACATATATTTAGGAAAGTGCAAAAATAGAGAGTAGGAAGGTCTACATACCTTATTAGTATTTATATTTATCCCAACAAGGAAAACAAGTTCAGCAAGAAACAGGCTACAGCAGAGATTTTTGTGAATTGTTGTCCTGGTGCTTTGAATTTCACTGAAGAACCAGAAGGTAAAAATACATATGGCAAGACAAATCAGGGAAATAATTATTCCTAGTTGAGTGATCCTTGTTAGAATATTATAATCTTTAACACCCTAAGGGGAAATAATAATAAAGCTGTTAAGAGAATAACTCAGTAACTTGTCAAAGGAGCCACGTGTAATGAACTTTTTCTGGCGAGCATTAATCAAAATGTTCATAAAGTGTAAAAACACAAATGTGCACTTAGATGAGAAAATTTTTCTAACTTTGAAAATCCTCCATATCCAGGAAAGTCTAACATAAATCATGTAGTACTTTAACAGTACTGTAGTTGAAGAGTTTTTCCCCTCAGAACAGTATTTATTATGTTGTGTGAATGTATGTAGTTTAACAACACTACTGTCATCAGTTTCATGACATTGGAAAGGCAATTCATTATTTTAATGGGGAAATCATGAATTAAAACAGATTTATCAGTGTTATGCCCAAGTCTAATTTTTATGCAGTGATTCACCTAAAATATATTAAACAAAGGTATAAGAAAAGTTGAATTTATAGAGCACCAAAATGGTACATTTTAGACCATGAAGTGGGAAATTCTGGTTTTATTCTAACTAGAAGAATATTTATTTTCATATATACAATAGAAGCTACTTTGTTTAATTAAAACTTTGAGAAAATTTATCTGTATGCTATTTCATTCAGATTTGTTGGGACATTTTATATACTTAGTAATGGATTCTAAATATGCACAAAAATAAATCTATAAACCAATGAACATTGTGACAGATATAAAATAAGTGATTATATAATTATATATAAATAAAATACTACTAAAGTAAAATACATATTATGAAGTTATTTGGTTTAAAGAGACATTTCTATTTGAAACTATTGTGGGATTCTATGTTATTAAAATTTATTAGTTATAAATATGCTAGGACTCATTGATCAGGTATCACACGATTTGAGGCACTATGTCACTGGCAAAACTGAACTTTCAATAAAAAGTTAAAGGCCCTGATGATAAAATTTGTAAATTACTATTGAAAATAGCATTAAGAAATAAGAATCAATGGATACAGACTTCATTCAATGTGTAATCTACCAGATGGTACTGACTAGGCAAGCCTTAGATTAGAGATAATCTAAAATCCATATTAGATATGTCCTAAAAGCAGGGACAAAAGAATAAAGAAATATAATATCAGAATTATACTTATTTTAAAGACGTTAGTTACACTCAACAAAAATATGAAAATTCATTATTCTTTTGAATAACATGGAAAAACAGAAAAAGGAACATAGGTTGATTGATTTATACATATGAAATAGAAAACTATCTTACAATTGAAGGACCAGAAGACATCAGAATTGCAAAATGTGTCAAGTGATTACAGCGGCAAGAGGTGTGGGTCCCATTTGAGTCTGTCACCTCACACCCCTCCAGAGACCAGGTACTGTTCATGGTGCCAGCCGAGTAATTCCAAAATGCACAGTGAGGCTTATACTCACCTGTGATCTGAAAGAGAGATATTTTACTCATGGAAAAAAGATAAACAGTCATATATACAATACTATATTGCTTTTGTCATATTTAAAATACAACAAATATGATGAAAATACCTAAAAATTAAAATAAATTCTAATAAATGAAGGCTGCTGCTATGGGGTAGAAATAACATTTATACTGTAACAATACTACATTGTTTTCTATCCTGTCTTGGGTTAGTGATGATTTTTCTTATTAGATGAGATCATGTATATATTTCATTTAGAAGAGTATGACACAATCATGTATATATATATATATATATATATATATATATGTGTGTGTGTGTGTGTGTGTGTATGTGTATGTATATATCTTTATGCATTTTGTAAAATTACAAAATTGAACAAAACAGAAAAAAATGCTTGCACTGTTGACTTTGCATCCTTGTTGGAGATGAAAAAAATGAAAAAAGAAAAAAATAAACAGACAAAGAGGAAGTAAAATGGAAGTTGGTTTTTTTCTTAGAAGACAATGTCTGAATAGATTTTACTAAAGTGAAGGTGAGCCTTGCTGAATTGGGAAGAGATGGTTGTAGACAGTTGAAACAGCAAATAGAAAGCTATACAATGAAACTAAATAGGGATCTTCCAGAAGCATCTAGAAGCTAGTTAAGATGGAACATTAGAGTAAGGTAAAGTGTGAGAAAGACAAGGCCTGATATATATAAGTTTAGCTCATAGCCAGTGGGATGCTTGTTCAATAAAGAGCATAGTATAGTTCAGTATAGTTATCTTTACCATATTTTTATAGCTAAAAAGTATGACATTACACCTACTGCACTATAATTTTCACAGTTTAGTAATACACCTTTGATCTGGCAGAAATAAATACTACTTATTATTATGTAACAGTTCAGATTTGACTAGGTGATTTCTCATCTATTTTGTTTAGTGTAACCCTCAATCAATCCTGTGACGTCTGTGAAGAACCCATGATGTAGATGTGTTAAGAGGCCAAGAAATGTGACAAGGGTATATTTAAGACTAACTATTGATAAGGAGAGTGACACATAATCAAACTCAAGCCTTTAAATCATCATTTATTAATGATAACATATGTTAAATGTGACAGGCATTGTTAAAGGAGTGAAGATTCTCAGAAAGATAAAACATCTGCCCTTGAAAGATAATAGAAACTCATGATAATTACTCTAATGTGATAATTACTCCTGCTCAATGAAACTTGTGTATCAACAGTTAGGGAGCTGACAATGACAATGACTGATTTTGCCCGGCTTGAGTCTGAGGAGACAATGATTGAGTTAAAATTGGAGAGAAGAGCTGTAGCATTTCAGGAAGGCTGAATTATATGAAGAAAATTGAAACACCTTGTCAAATTGCTCCCAAAAGAAACTGGAAAAATCCAGTCCCAGAGGAAGCAGAATGACGAACTGGGAAAGGAAAGAGACTTAGCTCTTAGCATCCACCTAGGAAGCACAAGAGCCCAAGTTCGATGCTCAGTACCACACACAAACAAAAAAGGAAACAGGAAACTAGTCAGTTGAAAGTCTGGGTGTCATTCATGTTGAACCTCCAGCATCCTCTACCACCATATTTTCCTTTTTTTTTTTTTTTTTTAACCCCTGTAGCAGGCTACTGGCCTTAAGTAGGAAAAGGAAAATTGATTGTCTCAAGAAATGGTTTTAGTCACTGACCTTGAGTTATCCCAGTATTGCGGTCAGGAACCTGCCTGGCGAAGCATCTCTACTGAAATGTGCCACTGCCCCAATATCCCTGAGCCCTCTGGGTCTCATTATCCACCATGAGCAGATGGTCATAAACTACCAGACAGCTAAGAGCAAGCTCTGAGAAGAAAGGAGCACAGATAACAAAGAAAAACCAGGCAAAGGAAATCAACAGCAATACCATGTAGTGAGCAGGAAATAGAATTCAAAACAAACACAGAGTGTTTCCGAGAGATGAAACATACCCATTAAAAATAAAAGGCTGTCAGTGAAAATTATGTATAAGGGAAAAATAAGTACAAAAATAAATAACAAATGGGAAGAGAAAGTTTTATCAATTAGTGTTTTGGCTAGAGAGGCCAGTAAATAACAAGAAGAGCAGAAAGGAGAACTGAAATACTACACAAGGAGAAAGTACCAAAGAAACAATGTTAGAAAATTCTTTAGAACTGACAGCTACGCATTTTCAGACTTTCCATACACCAAATGCATACTAGAATTAATGAAGGAAGAGCCACAGTAAAGCCCATGTCAAAGGTGTGGGGAGACTCAGAATACTTTTAGATCCAAAGGGCACAAGAGAAGGAGAAAGAGAAGAGGCACAAGATTATACATTTTAATTAAAATATGAACTACATTCACCTTTTCCAGGTTAACCTTGAAAGTTAGAAAACACAAGTCAGGTCTAGAAAATTCTGAGACAGAAAAATTATAGTGTTTATATGATGATACTTATCTACTCAAGCCTCTCTTGGGGAACCTGCTACCAAACTATGTAAATAGACTCAGAGAGAGAGAGAGAGAGAGAGAGAGAGAGAGAGAGAGAGAGAGCGACAGGCTGGAGGAAATGTGGAGTGTGACCCGGGATGGAGGCAGAGCCACTCCGAGGATGGTGTGATGCTCAGAAAGGATGAGCATATGGACAGTTTGGGTGGACAGCTGTGGGGAACAGAGTAGCTGGTGGGCAATCACATGCATTTATGTGAGAGACCCATAGAACTGTCAAAAAGCTCTGAGGTATTATTATTGGAGACACAGAAATTTCAACAAACTAAATAGACAAACGTATGGGAAAATGATTGAACCTTGTAATTCAGTCTAAGTTTAAAACATTTTATACTCAACCTTCTCCACATAGTGCTTACCATATTTTAGGTTGGACAAATTATAGTTCAAAGTTTTATCCTTTTAATTTCTAGATTAGATATCTGCATCAAACAGTGACATATTTGTATTTTGTGTACTCATGTGTACTCATTGTTTAGCAGGTATTTTTCCATTATGGTCAATGTACAAAAACATAGATGGCCAACTCCAAGAATCTCCAGTGGAGCTTCTGGGGCACTCTGATCATGTACTGTAGCTTAAGTTTTGCCAAAAGCCCAAGAAATCATTGATTGTAAAATAATGACAAATAATCAATAATTGTCTTTTTCCATTTTTTTTTTACAAAATAACTAAATATTTGGTTAGTTCTAACTGTGTAGTTTTCATTATATAGCTTTAGTTACACTTAAATTTGGAAAATAGAATACAAATAAAAGTCAATGGTCTTAATAATTATTGTAAAATTTTTATGGTTTATTTCAATCAATACCTATCTTCCTGCAAATGTTAAGGTGACAAATATTAACCAAAAATCTCTTTATTGCACAATTGACATTTATCTCTTTATGTGTGATAATTTCTCTTTTCACTGACTTACTCCTCAAAAGTATGGAAACTTCCAAAATAATGGTAAAGTTAAAAATGAAATTAAAATACAGCCCCATTTCAGGTAATCAAATATATAATTTCTTTAGCCTTGGTTAGAAATTTTAAAAAGCACTACAAGTACAAATATTGTATAGAAATATCTATGGAAACCATTTTACTCTTTTAAATTTAAATCTGTAGTTTTATTTACTTTTAAAAATTGATTTTATTGGTACATTTTAATGTACATTATGATCATAATCCAAATTAAGAATTTGTGCTAGTACATGACACATGTTAATTCTTACTTTTTTTCTATTCCTTTGCCCTCCCTACAACCCCCACTCTCTATATACATAAGCTTTGTTACCTTTTGTTTTCTAATCAAATTTTTTCTTTCCCTTCTTTACTTATTCCTACCTTTTTTCAAATTCTATAATTTACATATAATTAATAAAGTATGGTAAAAATGTCCACTTCTCTGAATATTTCAGTTTTAACCAAAACATCAGAAATACAACTTACCTTCATGTGACTTAATGTAAATGTTATTTTTTCAAGTTCATACAGAGTGGGTGGGTTTGCATTAATTGAGACAGAAATCACTGAGGAGATGACTCTTTCTGGCTCTTTGGAGTTGTCAGAAATTTGAGGTTCCAACGAGAAGTTGTCAGAGGATGAAAGCAAGGGGCCAATACTCTTGTAATATAAAAACGCAACCACAACATTGCCTGCCAATAAGTACACATGGTGAGATTCTCATACCATAAGCAACTTAAGCTCTTTAAATAAACATATAAATTCAAGAGACAATAGTTCAGAGACTCCATGTGCATACTCAGATATTGAAATGTGGGTCCCAGGAAGTTCCTATGAACATGGTAAACATATCAAGACTTAAATGCTCTGATGCCTAAGAATCTAAAAATGGCCTCGAACTGTAGTGCTCCCTAGATGTCTTTGTGTCCTAGATAAATTTACATCCAAATCTTGATAATGATCCAGAATGTTAAGTATATTCATTTGAAAAATAAAACATTGAGTTATTGTTTCCATGTGTAAGTGCATGAATTGGAGAGAGAGCAGGAGAGAATTATCACAGCTTACAGCATTAAAAAAGTTTAGAACTGAATGAGTAGTGACATGTTACTGAGTTCAGCCTTATACTCACTGCAGTGGCTCTTATTTAATATTTATAACACATTGTTATTCTGTGCCTTGGTTGTCAGCCATTTATTTGGATTCCTGATGGTCACTAAATATAATGTATCAGCACATAAGCCAACAGAGCGGTGCCATGAGTACATACATTGATGAAACCAGCAGAAGACAAAGGACTATGGTGAAAAACTATAGAGCTGCAAATCATGCTAACAGTATTCCTTGGATATGATTTTTTGAGCTTAAAAACTCCTAAACTGTTATCCCTATTCATGGTCTTTACTTTTATTAGTCACCACAGAAGATGTTAACAGCCTTACTTAGCCCAGATGCATTACACAGAACATTTTTCTTAACATGCCATCTTAGGAGACACATCACAGATATGGACATTAATTTAAGTGGTAGGTTTAGTGAAATTATGACTACAGGGGATTATAACAATCACAGGCTTTGCTACAGGTGGACCAGGATCCAAAGTAGGATCTGAAATTGGTTAATTAGTTTGGTTAATGAGACACCAAAGCTTGGACAATAGTGATTTCTCAGTGGTTACAGCAGGAGACTGCCTCACATCAACTGAAGAATCAAAAGATATTGGATTTTATGTCTCTACTAATTATTATCCTTTCTAAAGACAAATATTTATTTAAATTTATTTTTTTAGGGGTGTAACGGATTTCACAAATAATCCCAAATCACTTTGGGTCATTCTTATGAATGCGGTTTCTGCATTTCTTCATTCTCATCATTTGAACTTCTTCCAAGTCCCATTTCTCATTAATCTAACATAGCCTTGAGCTCTTCTCTTAAATCTGTGCTTTCTATAAAAAATGAGGGGTTCCTTCACTAATACAGTTTTAAAAAGTGGAATTACTTGAAAGAATAGGTAGTATGTGCCACTCAAACACCACTCATCTTTCCTGACTTTTCTCCTTTAATATTTGTAAGTTTGTTTGTTCCATGATGTTCCTAGTCTGATAACATGATTCCATTTTATTCTGAGAACAAGCTATACTGTTATTTCAGTAACTGGAACTTACACTTGAGCATTAATTTAGTGTAAATAAAATTCTGCAGACATTATATTTGTTAAAGTGTTTTCATTTACCATTTTTCCTTGGAGTCATCTACTTTGTTTTGTGTTTCTATGGCCCATTCACGAGTTGTGCTCCACACCGGAAAACTATCAGGATGGTGGAAGATGAGATTTTCCTCGTGTCAAATCCCAAGATCAACTGTCCCAACATACACTAAGTAATGAACTCCTTAGAATCATTGCTCTTGAACTGCTTTGTTAACACTTCTTTTGAGAAAACCTCAAACAATTTCCATCTTTTTATTTTATTTTTTGTTATTGTATTACATAATAATATTTTTTGTTATTTGCATTACATAATAAATACATTGATCATCTGGAAATGCAACGTACACATACTGCATCTTAACCAGTTTATCTCCTCCTTCCCTTCCCTGTCTTTCTATGTTCCCCACTTCCCAGATCGCCTTCCCATCTCCACAGCATCCATCTCCCCATCCCTACTGCTTATCTCTTATTTGCTCTTTAAATTATTTATACTTATAATATATGAGAAACTGTGCTCTATTTAACTTAATGTCTGATTTATTTCACTTAGTGTATGATCTCCAGGTGCATCCATTTTCATAGAAGTGCTTCTAATCCCTCTTTATGGTTGAATAATACTCACCTGTGTATGCATAGCACATTTTCCTTAGTAATTCCTTTTTTGATAAGCATATAAAACACTACAAAGATTCCCTATTATAAGTTGAACTGCCATAAACATAGGATGCGTATATCAATGTAATAACTTTTAAGAAGACACCCAGAAAAGATATAATTAGTTAAGTGGAATTTCTATTTTTAGTATTTCTCTCAATTGGACTTTATAAGATGCTCAATTTTTTCATCTAAATATTATCCCAATTTCATATGTAACTTAAAAACAAAGATGTAGAAGAAGTGTATTTTCTTTTTATTCTAAAAATTATAATTTATAACAGAATCTCCCTCTACTCATTCTCAACATGACCACTGTATGCTTCTAGAATTCGATATACATACATAAAATCAGTGTCCGGCCAGTGTCCCATGAAGGGCCTAGCATATTTTGGCTAAAGTACTTTTAATACATATTTTCAGAAGTAGATGTGTCTCATGAATGAATTCTGCCAATAAATGACATCACAGGTAGGTGTCATTGAGAGGAGATTTGTCCTTACATCTTTTAAGAGCCAACCTTCATGAAACACACCTGCTCATTATACTTCACTGAAAGCTGATATTACCATCTCTTTCAAATGTCAGTCCACATGTCTTATCATTAAACATAACAAAGCTGCTACACAATCAGACAGCATTTATTTGAGATATTAATTCCATGACGATTTCATCATCTGATACTATACTAGGTATTTTTAACATCTTTTTCCCAATTCCCAAACATGACTCAATTTACAAGTTAAAATCTCAACCATTTGGGTTTTCTTTGGATCTGTTTCTAAATATTATATGTACAGTTGGTTAATTAGAATATGGTATAAGAGTAACAGCAAAAGATTCAGTGGCAATGTGACCATTATTTTTTGTTTTATAATCCTATGTTTCTAGTTTTATGTAGAAAATAACAGGAAAGAATAGAAAAGATAACATTGATGGATTAAAGAAAAATTCCATATCAGTGCAATGAAAAAAACAAAAGAGAAAGATATTCTCCTGGGAATGAACACACAGCATGTTTTTTAATAATAAAGGAAATTTATCTTTTTATGGAATAATGTCTATATATGAGATCATATGTGTGTATTATATAATTTTATAACCATCTACATATACTTTGATAAAATATTCTAAATCATGTTTTCCCTGGATAATATACTTTTACCTATATGAGAAAAATTGCAACAAAAATTCTACTATCAGCAGAGATTTTTCTAAGTGCATTGTTTTAAGAGAATAGATAAGTGATTAAATTAAAATAATAGATACTTGCCTGACCACTCTAATAAAGTGAGAGGAGAAAGATTGTCTGGCTGATTTCTTTGTTAACTTTCTCTTTACAATTTCATATTCTACTAGTTAATTACAAGCATGGAGAACAAATCCATTAACTTTGTATTTTAGTTTTATTATTAATGAAACATTATTTGTGTTTTTCTTCACAAAGTCACAAATCTAAATGCACGATGAAGGAGCTAGATATAGATTGTCAGCTAAAATTCTCCTTAGGTATTTATACTAGAATGAAGATCTCAAATACACATCTGGATATTATGTTTATAAAATCACATAATTTTATAGGAAAGCAAAGATTTATACATACATATAATATGATCAAATGCATGACAAGTATTTATTGTAAATTCACCAATGTACTGTATGAAAGACTGCTAATGTCTTACCTTCTAAGTCATAGCCAGCTTTTCTCTTTGGAAACACCTTTATATAATCTCCATCCATATTCATATGAGGATGAGTTTGTTTCATGTGATATGAATCAAAAAAGAAAACTTTGAGAGCTGAAGAAAATCATAAAATCATCAATTCTCTGAAAGTGATTAGTATACAATATCACTATATTAATTTATTTGGAAACAATATCATTCATCATTATTGTCTTTCAAATTATTGATAGCAAATAAAATGAACATATTCTGAATATGTTTGCATAGTATAATTTATATATTAAAATATGACAATTATTGATTTTTAAGTTCTGTATAGCATTCATGATTTATCCTTTACTGAGTCAAATAAAAGATAAAAAATGGGTATACTCAAGCGCATGTATACATAATTACTGAAGCAAAGACAAGCAATTATAATGTATTAGAGTATGTTACCTATAATTTAACTTACTATCTAAAGAATAATTGAATTAAATTTTTTTTCTTTTTTTGAGGCAAGGTCTTGCTTTGTATTTCAGACTGGCCCCAAACTCACTATGTAGCCCAAGTGAACCCTCAAACTCAAAGCAATCCCCCTCCTGCTGCCTCTCAAGTGCTGTGCTTACAGGCACGAGTCACCATCTCCAGCACTGTGGTATGTGGTTACCAAGGATAGAACTCAGGACCTTGAGCTTGCTAGGCAGATGCCAGAACCACTGAACTAAATCCCCGGCCCCTCAAATTAAATTCTTAAATGATAATTTCCTTGTCAATATGGTCCACCTTTTCATTCATCAACCTCATAGAAATATAGAGCACCTTCTATGAGTCACAATGCTTACAGCCTGAATTTTGATAAATGGTGAATCTTGAGATAGTGGTTTTAGCAAATCTGCTACTTAGTAGCAGGCTATCACTTAGAAAATGCAGTAAAGATATAGGCAACAATTATATCAAAAAATGGATCCTATTTCTTCAAGGCAGCATTATAGGCATTTTAAATTTGATCTAAGGTTCTGAATATTTTTGAAGGTGGGAATTTTCTAATTTACTCTGTTCCTAGCTTCATATTATAAAAAGGCTAAAGATTTCTAAGGAGAAATTAAACATACTTTGCCCAGAAGATCTGAGGGAACTATCACTGATCAAGGTAGTGCCCAGCAAGTCAAGAAATGTTCTTAAAAGCTAGCTAATTGGGACTGGGAAGAACTCAGCAGCTACATAGTCAGCCTTTGTCATTGTATATGATGCATCCTTCATTTTCACATGGGCAAAAGTATTACTGATTTCCTCAAAACTGTTAACAACATGCCCTATATTTTTCTTGAAAATGGCATGTTTGGAAAACACTGTTGCTCTGAATTGATTTTGGTCTTACCTACATCAGTTGAATTTGTATCAAACTGAGTGGTCTTTTGGAAGTTATGAGAGATCCTCAAGGTAGCTTGTTCAGCAGTGTGCATCAGTTTGGTAAGATGGGTTCTTCTGTGACTCAAAGATAATTTGTTCCAAATTTTAAATGTATTCTTTTGAATAAAATTATTCATGGTTTTCACAAATTCCTGTTTAAAAGAGTATGACATTGGAAAACATTGGAATCTCGTACTGATTATGGATATAGGAAAAAGTGAAAGGTCAATATATGAGAAGTTATACTCACAGTAAGAGTTGAATTAGACAAGATGTCCTTGTCAGAGGCAGTGTTATTCATGTAAGCCAGTAGTGGGGATGATTTAGCTAATATTTCTATGTATGTGATCATGTTCATCAGGGAAATGTCTGTCACAGAATTCCTATAGATTTGCTGTAGCAAAGTCAAAGGCTCTTGTACGGATCCAATCTGAGCAAAAATGAGTACAGGAAAGGGAAGCAGTTCAGAGTTCAGCTGGAGCATTGCAAGAACAGAGCTCACTGTTCAATTTATTCTGAGCTTGGTGTTTTTGTCTTCTATGTAAATTGCTAGACTAAAACCATAAGATGCATCACTGAAAGGTGCATTTATTTCAGGAGATTGGGAAATAACTTAGCAAGCACAGCGGTGACTTCGCAAGGGCGTAGATCATATCTGAACGGATAATTTTCAGAAAAAAGAATAGGTTTAAAAATAACCTCCCATTCTCCAGTGCAGACTTATATTTTAGCCAGTGAAGCTACCTTAATATTTGAATTGCTTAGTACTTATAAATATTGATGTTCTAAGTAATAAATTATAACTTAATAACTTGAATTATATTTTAATTAACCAAAGAAAATTCTTTACTATTTGATTGAATGGAAATTTGCTTTAGCTGACAGTTGGTTGCTCACTTTGAGATCCACACTTTCAATCACATGACAATAATTTTATGAACGTCTTATTTTATTGGTCCTTTGATGTTTTCAGTTTGAAGTACAAAATTTGGTTGCACTCAATTATGCCTTCTTAGAAAAGGGATGTGTGTCTGGAGTCCAAGTGTATTTTTATTATTATTATTATTATTATTATTATTATTATTTTTTTTTTAAGGTTTTTGGAGACAGGGTCTCGCTTTTGTGGTTCAGGCTGGCCCTGAGCTCAGCCTCAAACTCACATCACAATTCTCCTGCCTCTGCCTCCCGAGTGCTGGGATTACAGGCGTGAGCCACCACGCCCGGCACTGTAGTATGTGGTACTGGTTGCTGCTGGGTGTGAGTCTCCACACCCAGTATTGTTATGTGGTTACTGGGGAATCGAACCCGGGTCCTTGCGCTTGTGAGACAGGCGCCGGAACCACTGAGCTAACTCCCCGGCCCCTGTATTTTTATTATTATTTCAATAATGTTCTTTCTACATTAAACACAAATATCCAGTATCCTGAATAATGTAAAAGTAACATCATGTACATAGATGAAAGTCTTCTTTGGACTTTGGAGATGTTCAGATTAATCCTGACTGTGATGAAGCACAATACTGAGGTCTCCATTTGGTAATTTCAGCTATGTATAAAGCTCAATCGCTAGTTACATTGTTTGCAATGTGACATTGGAGGCCTTTTAACTGAGACCAAAGTGACAAAAAGATACATTTATTTTTCTACTTACTTTTTCTAACGTTTTATTAACATTTGCAGCGATACAGGCCTTATCTAAATAGCAGTTTTTGTTCACATTTTCTGTAGAAAAAGACAGATTACATAATAAGTTTTAGAATAAACATGAGTCCCAAGCTGTTCCCATTGATCCTCATGACTTTCATCACTCTTTTAAATATAAAAGACACATCTTTAACCCTTGTTTCCAAGTTGGGTTCAGACTACGTAATGATTTACAGAAAATGGAAGAGCATAGTTTTAAGGGTGGGAGAATGAATACTAGCTGGAAAAATGTGCTGCCCATATCTTCCATTAAAATGAAAGAAACATCCTTTTCTTAATCCTTTCTTTAAGTCATAAATGAATGTTAGTACATTTCTCAAAAATGTAGCTCTTTGATACTTCACAACTGTATAGAAAATATTTTATCTAGTTCCTGCACGATTTGTTACATTTAAGAAAATGTTACCTTGACAATAAGAGCCGTCGCTTGGTGTGAACCGTGACTTTCCCGTGGAGGTGTGATAACCCTCTCGGCAGGAGCAGTGAAACCCGCCAGGCACGTTCTCACATGTTGCGTGATCGCCACACACAGATGACTCACTGCACTCATCTATATCTGCAAATGATTGTTGAAACTTAAGTTATGAAATTTACTGTACCTAAGTTGTTACTTTGTTGATACTCATACAACTAGTGATCTCTTAAGCTGCACAGGAGAGCAAGGAAAAATATTATGATTCAGAAAAAAGACAGAGCGGGCAGTTTTAACTGCACCGAGTTTTTTAACTCTAATTTGACCAATCTATTTTGACAGAGTATTGAAAGTGTAATTCAGGCACCAGACTCTCAAACTGCTTTCTGAATAGCACAGTTAACCAACAGAGTCATTAAAATAATTTCCATCCTTTATGATGAAATAGTCCTAATTTAATAAAGATTCAATTTTTAAAAATATACTTAAATTATTTATCTTCTGCTCTAAATATAAGTTGATTATAACAATTCAGTGTAGAGCCATTTGGAGTACAAAAGAATGACTCATTTCCATTTCAAGGCCCTGTTTCTGTGTGTATGTCAGCCCAGGAACTCATATATAACAGATTGTGTGATTAACTCACTCGAAGCGTACAACTTATTGTTTTTGGTAAGCTTACATTTTAGTATAATTCTTAAAACACAATCATTGTTGATAAAATAATATATTCTACAGAATTAAGTCATAGATTTTCAGTGGTTATATATTGAAGCCAGAATGAAGGTGCTAGGTTTCAGGCTCACACCATTTATATTCTTAATTTAAAATTTTATGCACTACAGTGAAATATGCCTGTAAGTCATAAGCACAGTATAAATTCTTTGCCAGGAGAGGGAATTATTCCAAAGAAATAGAGTCTGCTTTTTTTTTTTTTTTTACCTGGATTGTAAAGACTTTTGTGATCCTAATCCATCTCTGGTATCTCAGAGATACTTTCTATTAATGAATGATTCTGTCATTTTAAGTTTCAATTTGGTTTTTTTTTTAAAGCTAACAGGATGGAACAGTACTGTTTTGCAAGTATAAAAAAGAAGAGAATAATCAAAATATGATTTAAAGTTTCATTGAGGCAGTTATTTTAAATGCAGCTGGTCACAATTTCTCACTATAAAATAAATGAAAGCACGCGAACACATTCAAAGTCACAGTGACAAAAATCAGACTTGATAGAAAATCTTTTCCTGGAGTCTTGAAGAAATTTCCATCAGCTTGGAAATCAGTGGTACTAGGCATTAAAATAATTAATGTGAAAAAATGTAAGAAAACCCCCTTTCTTCTGACAAATCTACATGTTCACGTTATGTACTATCCAGAAACTTGGGTACACTGCAACAGAGAAACAGCAAAAGAACAGAAAGTTCCCTCATTTCTGTGTATTCAGAAAAAAATCACCACTCCACAAAAACAAATGGACAAAATATAGTGCAGGAGACCAACGGAGATATGGAGAATTTTCAGGGAAAGTGTTGTAGGCTGGGCTAAAGACCAAAAGAATCCAGGTGCTGCTGCAGACGAGGTCATTATTTTTTATGAAGTGAGACAAAATTATGGGACTAAATCCAAGATGAGTCTCTTTTGCAGCAGAGCTGTTGAAGTAACACATGCTGAACCCAAATGGAAAAACAGCCCAAAGAAACTGTGAACAGATCCATGAAGTATTATAACAGCGTATTTCAGGAGGAAGACGATATATCGTTTGCATATGTACTTTTTGAAGTTTAAGATGTATTATGTGGACCCTGGAAATGAGTTGTTGATTTCTCTGAATTTCAAAATCCTTCACTTGAGTAATAATACTGGGAACAGCATTCTCAATCCAGTCTCTGAGACATACAGCTCTTGGCTCTCCAAACTCAATTTCTATCCATCCTGTGGCACTTTGGTTTAAAAATACAAATTTGACGCTCTTAACTGGCTTTGTTCCAGCTTTTCTCTACGCTTTCTCCACACCATTTGGGATTTTTGTTGGAATCTTGACTAGAAGTTCAAGTTCTCAGTTCGAATTTCAATTGGGAGAGAAGGTTGGACAAGGTATAGTATTTTGGTGTCTCAGTCCACTGAGTGAGAATAACAATAGGATATGAGAATACTAGCACTCCAGATTAAAGTTATGCAGATTACTACAGTCACAGCCCGTATCTTATGAAATATTAATGATGTCATCAAATGCTATTTGGTTCATACTTTTGCTTTCATAATGTTTTACTAAAATGTGAAACTGAGGTCTACTGAATTTGATATTGTCACTGTGGACCTCCATGGTAGAGTTTATAGAATTAATCTGCTGATGTTGGGGCAACTATCAAAACTGCTTGTGTACCTAGGTAGTCCAAAGAGCTTTCACAAGCCTCAGCATATCACGCTATGTTCTTTTTACAACCTAGTAATATAGAAGAAAAACACAACTTTGAAAAAGCGCCCCTCTTTAGAATGGGATGAAACTGGTCCAGCTAGATTGAAGAAATTTATTTAAAATATAGCTGTCACATTCAGTAGTTGCTTGATATTGGGAAAGAACTTAAATTCTACTAATTCAGAAGAGTACTATCATATGATGAGTAAGAAAAGAAAAAAATGTATACACTGGTGCCTAGGATATAGAAAGTACTTGATACCATAATTGGAAAATCAGGACCAGCGACACTACTTGCTTTCTTTATTTTTAAATTAAATTTATTGATAATTTTATGTTCATATTCATCATTGAGATTATCTTCTTATTCATCATTGAGAATTTGTACCTGTACATGGTATATTTTGATTCTTACTTTGTCCCTGGCTCTACATGCTTCCTCTATAGGAGGGACTAAGTGCATAAGTAAGTTAGAGACACAGACTGGTAAGTTTATTGCTAGGTAACTATGTCTTCAAAAATTCCAAAGCTAAATAGGAAAATAGAGAACCTCCATCTTAATGAAAGCTAAAGTGCTACTATGTATTTAAGTCAGGTGATGATTGATACGTCAGATTTAATGACTGAACCCTTTCCCACAATAAAACTCACTAACTTTTTATGGACACTTCAATGTTACTGAATACAAGCACATCATTAGCAATATTAATCAATTTATTATTTTTCATTAATAAACTTATGCTTATTTTCTGTGTCCCAAAATAGGCAATTCAAAAGTATTTCATCATCTTTTGAGACATGATTATTAAATGGTTACCATCAGATGATGCTTATAATTATTACCACTCATAATTGAACGTATTATAGAATGAAAAAAGATAAAGTATTTCATTATCAAAAATAATCTTCTAAGACAAGCTGCAATTTTAGTACTATTCAAAGCCAGAGGACAAAAAAACTCAAGAATCCTACAGAAAATTCAAGGTAAGTAGATCATAAAAACTTGAAGTGGATTAACACTGCCCTAAAGTGCATGGTAAAATGAATTTCTGACTGCTGCTCAGTTTTCCTTGGGAGAAGCACTACTGGATGCTTCAGCCATCACGTTTATGGAATGCTGGTTGGGACTTCAGCCTCTTGGGAGTTGATTATGTGATGATCTGTTTTACTGAGATTCCAAGTGGAGAAAAAATTGTACAAGGCTAACCTTCATTGCAAACCTCTGTGGCAAGCTGACATATCTGGAAAATTACAGGTAAAACATTCTGCCTTGGCCATGAATTTCCTTCGCTGAAGTCTTCCATTGCCTGTTTATTGAGGTCATAATGACTGTAGTTACCAGCCATGTCATATTTGAGAATCAGCTAAAATTTCAAATGAGAAGTGATACACAACAGGGTGATACACTAAAGGAAAATGGGAATGCATTCTTAGTTCTGTATTCAAATTCCCCGAGGACCACTGTAGTGAAAAATAAAAATTATTACAGGGCCAGGAAACACACACAAAAAATAGCGGCACAGTTTCTCACAAAAGCTTAATCCTTAAGGACAACAAAAATTGGTGGGAAATAACATTTTCCCAGAGAGTGAGGTTTCACTGAATAATCCAATGAACAAAACAGATAGAAACAGAAAGACTAAATTTTAGGTATTATGCTTTGACATAGTGTGTTTACTGACTAATTAATGTAGTAAAAAAGGAATTAACAAAATTTAGGACCATTCAATAGTATCTCAGTAAGAATGAGTATTGGGAGGAGTCTGAAATTACAAATTATACACTCCTTTAAAATACTGGTGGTCAATCATCAGTATGTAGTTTATCTCTCATGTTTGTGATTCAGTTTCTCTTACAGTAAGAATTCTCTACTTTGCAAGGAACATGAAGAAATAAATGTGTCTATGAATTCAGAGATTTTATGAGTAAACAGGATCAGATGAAAATACAGATTTTGCAGTACGAGAGCATGAAGTCTTACTAAATTAGGGTGATTAATATGCTACAAGTAGACTTTGCTATCAGGGAACATTAGAATTTAACTAAAGCCAAGATATGTTATATGACACACTAAGTAGATTAGTGCTAAGAAAATAGACTTGAGAAAAACAAATAGAGAGTACCATAAATTTTTTGAGCAGAATGTCATAGATTCCTGAGCCCTAAGCACATCCTAATGATATGTTCCAGTATATTTTTGCAAGCAGTTGTTGAATCGAAATCATTGTTATATTTTAAATCATGTCTAGCCTTGCAAACTTGATCTATTATGTTGAATGATTCAGTGTGAAATTTAAATGGTTCATGCATTTAAGTTTCTTGTGCAAGTAATAAGGCTTTCTAGATATAAGACTGTGATTCTAGTCTGCCTTTTATGTCAAATGCATAAAACTTGAGTATTTTACTTGGCTACCAAATGAGAATAAAATTTCTGTTTGCATGACAGAATGAGTACAAAGCATAGATCTAGAAGATTGGATGATTTATTTGATATAGATATTTCCTCAATAAATTTTCTTTGAATATTGTCCCCTATTTATCATGTATTAATATTGTCAGACTTCCCCTTAGCTTACTAAAGAAAATCTCACCAGGGAAACAATATATGGGGGGAGTGGTAGGGTGGGTAGGATTATGGGAAAAAAATGAGAATTAAGTTGTGTCATATACTGGTACAGATTCTCATTGTGGAGTGCAATCATGATATGTATATGTAATGTACCAATAAAGATTTCAATAAAAAATAAAAAAATCTTTAGTATTATCTAGTTTAATTTGAATACATCTCTTTTATCTAACTATGTAAGATACAACCTGTACATCATTCTTGACTATGTTTTTTTTTGGCGTGGTGGTTAAATTCTCAGGGCTTTATTATATCTACAATATTAATCACAATTAGTTATGTAAGGTCACTTATCATTTATTCTTAAAATTTGTGGCTAGAATTTAGTTTGAAAATAATACATATCTTTTATTTTTATATTTGAGTAAATGTTCAAAAAATACAATATTATAAAGATTAAAGAATCAGTGAGATGTCTGAAAGTATTTAACAAGTAGGACTCAACCAGGGTGGGGTAGAAATTGACTAAAATCTTACTGAAGCTCTAGAAGAAATGAACAGTAAGATCTAGGTACAAAAGTGAAGGTAGACAATTGAACTTACCTATGCAGATGGTTCCATCATTGGTGATAAACCTGTCTTGGTTACTGCTGGATCTGAACCCTGGCACACACATGCAAAAGTAACTCCCAAAGGTATTGGTACAGTTCGCATTTTCACCACAGGTCTGGGTTAAATTTCCACACTCATTATCATCTGTGAACACACCAATTTAAAATGTTATTTTATATGATTGTTAGGAATTTCTCATATTTCATCAGTGCTTGATAATTTTGACTATTAAGTAGTTTAAGGTAATGTGATATTTATGTCAAAGAACATCTTACAGAATTCACCTTCATGACTTACAGTGTGACACTTTATAATTGAAAAAAATAAGATCTTTTCATTCAAAAGCAGTAAATGGAACTGTCTAATCTATAGTATCAAATCTATACTAGAATAGTTTTTAAATTTTTATGTAACTTAATTATAAAATTTCAATAAACACACGCTGTGAATTTATAATACTTTATAATCATTCAAAAGCATACAATAAGGTAAAAAAATTCAGAGATCATAAATTTACATGATTTTATTATGTTTTATTTATAGCCATCATTTTTTCCCAGCAGAATGTTGCACTATTGGGCCTGTAATTTCTTTGTTCATTAATGCATTGAATGCTGTTTGCAATATTCTTTTTCTATTGAATATATGTTTGTGTGTACATACATACTCATACACACCATAAATGCTATCATGATCCTTATCCTTATAGTCTTACAACTTATTAGAAAAGATACGCATTCAGAGACCCTTTTTACAAATCAGGAGGCGTATTTATAATTATATTACCTGTCAAATAAGTGAATTAGAAACATTCTCAGAAGTGATTACAAATGGCCTGGAGAGAAAGAATATTTTGAGTCAACATGAGACCCTGTTATGTTGAATCACGTCGATCAAAAAATGTGTGCAAGTTCTGTCCATGAGAATTTTCATAGTGACCTTGTTTGGAAATAGGAACTAGGCAGATGTGATCAAATTAAAATAAGGGCCACATCAGACCAGGGTGGAACCTAATCCAATGGGCCGAGGTTCCTATAAACTTTGGACATAGAGACAGAGGATAAGGCTAAGTGAAGGAAGAGTCAGAGACAAATGATATGGCTCCCAGCGGAGGAATGCAAGGAACAAAAGCTTCTGGTCACTACAAGCTAGGAAGAGGCTGGCGAGGATGCTTCCTTTGATGCTCTGAAGGAACATGCTTTGATTCTAGACTTCCCTTCACAGCTGTGAGAGATTAAAGTACTATTGTTTTAAACCATCAGGTTGCAGTTAGTTGCTATGGCACCTCTAGGAAATGACAGAACTAAATTGTATGCGCACAACAGAAATCAGATCATTCTTTAAAATTAACTGAGTAGCTCATAAATTAAACCAAAACCACTTAACTGAAGCCTAAAGAAGAATATTTTATCCACGTTGGGTTTGATTCAATCATTTAGTTACTCAAATATGTATGGAGTTTCTCAGAAGGAAGGAAAGTAGAGGCAAAAAATACCGGGCAAAGGTACAGTCCTGAGTGTGACTGTGACTTTTCTCAATACAGGCAGATAACTGGGGTACATGAAAAGATAGTGTAGAGGAATCATTGCAAAAGAAGGAAAAAAATAGAAGCGAAAGTTTCAGAAGGAGGGAAGGAGGGAAGAAGAATGGCGAGAAAAACAAGAACTAAGATGTATCATGTAGAGGTACAAATTCTCAATGATGAGTGCAATCATAATGTATTCCTAAAATGTATCAACAAAATCATTTAAAAAACAGGTTAGGGAGCTGGAGATTTAGCTCAGTGGTTCTGGCACCTGTCTTGCAAGCACAAGGACCCTGGTTCAATCCTTGGTAACCACATATAATACTGGGCATGGAGACTCATGCCCAGCAGCAACCAGTACCACATACCACAGTGCCGGGCGTGGTGGCTCACGCCTGTAATCCCAGCATTTGGGAGGCAGAGGCAGGAGGATTGCTGTGGATGTGAGTTTGAGGCTGAGCTCAGGGCCAGCCTGAACTCCAAAGTGAAACACTGTCTCAAAAACAAACAAACAAACAAACAAACAAACAAACAGGTTAGGTTAGGAAAATATATTGAATAAAATTCTTCTTCTTAAGCAGTTAATTTTCTTCTTAAAGGGTGAGTTGTACAACATTTAGTATAAATATACACTATAGCATACATAATATGCAGTAATTATGAGTAATTATTATAATAATTATATTTTTGATCCTTTGTAAAGATTACTTAAACCTTACATAAGCTGAAGAAGGAAATACTATCTTTTCTAACTGAGGAGAAAACTGGAGCAGAGCTAGTCTAGCTTCATATTTTAGATCTTTTTAAATCTGTGAGTTGTGCCATGAGACCCTTTTCTACCTTTCCATAACTACCTTCCTGGAGTACTGTATGGAAATCAGTAATTCTTTTAAAAATTCTAGTCTCTAGGGTGTGGTTGTCTTATTCTTGTGTAGATAGGAGACAGACAGCATCAAGGAAAAGTTCGGAACTTTCCAGAAACTGAGACATACAACACAAAAGTTGAGTTCTCAAAGACTGGTACAGAGTATGTCAGACAGAAACTTCACGATTTGATTCTTCCAGGTATCAGACACTAGAAGTTGGTGATCTTTGAGAATCTTCATCTAAAGGATCTACTTTTTTTTTTTTTTTTTTTTTTTTTTAGACAGGGTCTCAATTTGTAGTTCAAGCTGGTCCTGAGCTCAGACTTGAACTCATGGCAATCCTCCTGCCTCGGCCTCCTGAGTGCTGGGATTACAGGCATGAGCAACCACACCCGGCATTGTGTTATGTGGTACTGATTGCTGGTGAGTGTGAGTGTCCACACCCCGTATTGTTGTACGTGGTTTCTGGGGATCAACCCCGGGTCCTTACCCTTGCAAGGCAGATAACAGAATCACTGAGCTAAATCGTTGGCCCTTCAAGTTTTTTTTTTTTTAAGTTACAGTATTTAAAATACTTTGTTCACATTTAGTATTTAGTCAGGTAGTTTTCATGTTTGGAGGAATTTAGAAATGTTGCTGAAAATATGACAATAAGATGAGATAAATATTGAGTTGTCATATAAAATATGAAAATTGGTGCTTTAATAATATGTACCTCTATATACTAAGAAGAAATATATATCTATGCACACAGCAGAAATTAGACCATTCTTTAAAACTAACTGAGTAGCTCATAAATTGAACCCAAACTGCCTAACTGAAACCTAAAGAAGAATATTTTACCCACGATGGGTTTGAGTCAATCATTTAGTTACTCACATATTTATGGAGTTTCTCAGTTTCCACTTGTGAATATCCATACTGGGAAATAAGTAAAAATTAATCAAAAAGTCAGGATCTCTGCCTCCTGTCAGAGTTCACATTCGAAAGGTGAGTTAATGGAGAAGCATATAATTGAGTTTGTATTAAAATAAAAGTTTTCACTTATATCTCTGAGTTTGACTCCTTCATAGCATACTGGGAGAAGTTTATATTAAACTTTAAAAGAAATTGTGCTCTCAAATTAGTTATTGGTAATACAGAAAACGATGAGGATTGTATCCCTTGTGGGATATAGCTACGAAAATCATATGCAAAAATGCAGAGAAAAAAGACTCACTATGTCTGAGATATCGGCAGAATTTAAGAAAATGAAACCTTTACACCACCTGATCGTGTTTCTAAAAATAAATTACCGTACCAATATGCTATTGAGTTCC
>PVIR01014683.1:0-39776 GCA_004026965.1 Petromus typicus
ATCCTCCTGCCTCTGCCTCCCGAGTGCTGGGATTACAGGCGTGAGCCACCACGCCCGGCACTGTGGTATGTGGTACTGGTTGCTGCTGGGTGTGGGTCTCCACGCCCAGTATTGTTATGTGGTTACCGGGGAATCGAACCCGGGTCCTTGCGCTTGCAAGACAGGCGCCGGAACCACTGAGCTAACTCCCCGGCCCCTGTGAGTCAAATCTTAACCTGGTTCCCAGGAGTCACTTCCAAGGCACTCAGTAGGAGAGGAGGTAATGCATTTTATTACATTTGTCCACAGTATCAACTCTTTGCTTTAAGCCACCACCTTCTCACATGCTGTAGAAGTGCTTCATGGGAGAATAGTTTCTTCCCTTCCCATGTGATCCACCCAGCCCCAGCCTCCCGTGCGAGTGCCCCTTCCACCTGTGTACCACAGACCAGCTGCCTCCTAACTCTTACTTTAAGGCAGGTTGAAGCTCAGACTTCCCTTCTCCGCCCTCCTCGGCACACCAATGGAGAGTACAGAAGCTGCTGAGGGACACTCCGGAAAGCATTGTTTGTTTGCAGACGAGACTCCTTTTATCCTTACGGTTCCATTTTTTTATTCTTTTGAGAATCACATTGTTATATTAGACTACCAGAGGCTTAGACAAAAGGAAAGTAAGTTAAGTGTAAGGGAAAGAACATAAAACTATGAGTAAATATGGTATTTCAACAGTCAAAGGGAAAATGACCTCAAATTAAAACCCTTCACAGAAAAAATATGGAGAGGTTTTCCCCATGTTCTCACCTTGTTCTACATTTCATCTTCTTCCTTCTCCAGCTTTCAAACTGTAACTTGCAAATCCTATTGAGGGCTGAGAAACCGTCATTTGCCACTAAGTTAGCTATCGTTTCACTGGTCAAGCTGAAATTGCAGAAGAATGATTTGTAAGTACCTGATTAACTTTAGAGATGACATCACACTCTTTTTGTTGGTCATTGTTTGGCTGGGTGCTACAGACAGTGATGGTAGCAAGGGGAGGTGTTGTCATAGAATGGGTTATATATTTGTAGTTCCCTTTACCTAGAAAACAGGTCTCAAATTATACTTTCCAGGCCAGCAGAGTCAGTAGGACTTAGTGAATTACTCAAACCTGTTACACAGGTGCTTGACCCGGGTGGGCACCGGTGGTCTGTGTTACCATCATCAAGCAGTAATTATGGTCTAGAACAACTGCTCCACTTTTTTTTAGCTCTGCCTGGCAAGAATGGGCTCAAATTTCACACTTTTTTGTAAAGTCTTCTCCAAACCCTCAGGCCTATTCGTTAAATAAAACAGAATTGCTCTGATAGGCTCTGTCCTTGTCCTTTTACAATTCCCATTACAGCGCATATCACATTTTCTACCCTGGCAGGCTTTCTACCCACAATGGCATCGACTCACTGGTATCTCATGATGACAGATTAAATATAAAGATGTAATAAAGGAATCATTTTTAACTGGGAACATTGGCCCTGTAAGTCATGGCTGTTGAAATGAATCACTGGTGAAAGATAATAAGAACAGCACAGTTTTTCATACAACTCTCTCTTTTCTCGCAGTTTCAGGAGAAAGAACTCATAAAATAGTTATTTTAAAAAAGAAAAGAGTTGATGAGCCAGAGAAGATTAAAATGCCACAATAGCGGCCAGTGTGAATCTGGGACTCTTGTTCTCTTGCTGAGTTTGGACTACTACACTGCTTCTTCCATAACCAGAGTCTATGCTGTTGGCATGGAGAAGGCTTCGGACATAGCTCAAGCATACACTGGGTTATATATATTCAGCCTTGAAAGAGATCGTATGGGTAGCTTGTCTATGAGCTAAATATGACAATATGAGATATATATTGTACAAGCAGAAATGGATGTTTGATGATAGGTTAGATCCTTTGGGATACTGAAGAAGTACATTTCAGCTAAATTAGTGTAATTAGAAAATTATTGCTCTCATGAACTAAATGTAATTTTCTGAAATAAATATCACACAATGCAAATTCTGGAAGGACTATCCTTCTAGTCCTTATCTATGCTGGTAAACCAGCAATGAATATTTGTAATTCCTTTCTTATCAGTGAAACTCATTGCTTTGACTTTTAGCATAATTTAAGAAGCCCTAATTAATGTAAGACAGTAAGGAGAAGAAACTATAGGATATTCTTAAAATATTTATACTCTGTCACATAATTTTAGTTAAGCTATTACATGCTCCAAGCAGTAGAAATATTTAATTTCTTCTACACATAATTTCATTAGCTTATAAACAAATAATAAGAAATATTCCCAATATACCATTTTAAAAATTAATAAAAATAATGCATGTCCTTTTTTCCTGTTTCTTTAATATCTTTCTTTACTATAATCAAATCAAAATATCAAAGCTAGAATACAAAAGTATAACTTTCTCCACACTACTCCTCCTCCACTTTCTTTCTCTCATAAGACACGAGAGATTTCACAAAAGTTTTCCCAGTGAATTTCTGTCAACGATGGCCTTGATGTACCGCATCCCTATTTTTAACCTTGTCATCTCTGGCCTCAACAGTGAAGAACCTTAGAATGCCCACCCTGAATTCCCTGTGAGGCCACTTTGCATCCTCACCCTAAAGCAATTCTTTATCCCAGTGCCTCCAATTTCTCTGAGGTCATGTCACGAGACTGTATCTTTGGTTACTACTCACTTTTGTCATCTGCCTACATTGGTAAATCTGTAGACAGTCTTTCATATATATGATTCTCATCTAAAATTAACTCCCTTTCATTTTCATGAAAATGATTGTTTTCCTCTTTTTTAAAATGCTCCCCCTACCAGAAAAAGATATGATATGTACATATCTGTGACCTATTTATTTCTCTTATGAGGATATAAATGAGTTCTAGTATACATAGTTGATATTGTGAAATAGAAAATATTTAAAAGTAAAGAAGGTATAAGGGTAAATAATGAGGGGAAAAAGAATGTGATAGTAATAAAGAAAAAAGAGAACAAAACTTATGGATATAGGGGGTAGAGGGTTACAGGGCAGGGGGAAGAGGAAAAATGAAAATTAAATCATGTCATATTTTGGTACAAAATCTCAATGCATAATGTACCAATAGAGATTTGAAGTAAAAACAAATGCTCCCCATAGGGCCAGGGGTTTAGCTCAGTGATTCTGGCACCTGCCTTGCAAGTACAAGTTCCCGAGTTTGATCCCTAGTAACCACGTATAACAATGCCAGGCACAATGACTCACGCCCACCAGCAATCAGTACCACATACCACAACGCTGGGCATGGTGGTTCATGCCTGTAATCCCAGCACTGAAGAGGCAGAAGCCAGAGGATTGCTGAGTTCAAGGCTGAATTCAGGACCAGCCTCAATTACAAAGCAAGACCCTGTCTCAAAAAAAAAAAAAAAAAATGTTCCCCATATACTTTTTACTCATGCCTTATATTATTTCAGTCCACTGCTCAGGTAGAAAAGCCTCCAGTGCAGCAGTAGAAAACCATGTCTAAATGAGGGAGCAGTTACTGAGACCATGAGTCTATACGTATAAGAAAAAGAGAGCAAGTTCCTCTCACGTTGAGTTCTTCCTCATTCTGCTCTCTGTAACTCACGGAGTTCCTGACTCAGAGATCATTAACAGCATCTGCACCGTCCCCTCAGGAGATGTCCGTGTTGAAGCCTGCTGACCGCGGACTGAGCTGCCTCAAAACTTGAGGTAAATTAAATTTCTCCTTCTTAAAGTTATGAATACCAGGTTGTGTCCAGCATTGGAAAAACTGACCAATACATGATTTATTAATGTTGAAATATGTCTATGTCACTTTTATCAGCTATGCATTTATAACTAATATAAAGATAATTCAATCTGGAGCCTTGCCATGAGAAATAAAATATTTAAATTTCAATTTGTATGTGCAGTTTTTTTTCAAAGAATTCTGATATAATGATCAACTCAAACATTTCTATCCTAAAATTTATTTAAAGATAAAATTTTAAGAGATATGGATTCAAAATTTCAGGTGAAGAAGTAAAGAGGAAAAATGCAGAAGTTTCTGTTAAAGTATATATACATATATATGTGAAAAATGTAAAAGTTTCTAACTATTAAAGTATATATACATATATATGTGTTGATAGTGTCAAATTCCCCTTATATTGGCTTTGTTACATAATCTATAAAAGGAACATTGCAAAAATTACATTACATGAAAAAATACCTTATCTGTAATTATCCAAATGTATATTGAAATTTTTTAAATATCAAGGCATAACATTCTATGTTATGGTGCTTTTTAAAATCAAACTATGCAAAGAAAAACTTTGAAAACTCCCTAAAATTAGCCATGTTCATCTACTTCTGATCCTTCTATCTCCATCTCTGTACTATGGAGTAATAATAGTTAATTCACAATTTTATCAAGTTAAAGCAAGTAAATTACATACATATATTGTATAAATTATGCAGTAGAACAGTGATTTCATTTTATTCATAAATATTTTTCACCCATGAATTTATTCAGTCAATCATATTTCCTGAACATCTACGTACTCTGTAACGAGTGCTTTTAGTTTTGCAGATTCCAAGATGAAATAACACAACATTGTTTTCACAACTCTGTGTAGTTCTAACAGGACACGCAATTTATACAAATGAACAGTGTGAGATCACTGCAGGTGATGGAAAACGTTAGGAAGACAGTAATGCCAGACACTTTGACTACTGCTAAATTTTCATTTTATTGGTTTTGGAAGAAAAGACCTCAGCCTTCTTTACACGGGCTTCTCTCTTCCGATGCTCTAGACAGATTGGACCTTGACGGTGGTCTGCAGCCCTCACACGCCAGTCCTATCTCTCCATGAGCTCTCCGTGTCTTCATATTCTGACCGTTGTGATCTTCGAATCAAGCCTCGCACACTCCAAGAATGTTCTATTCCTACAGGGTTTGGACTGGCAGGGTCCTTTCTGGAGTGTTTTCTAAACACAAGTATGAATAGTTCACAGATTCTTTTATGTTCATTTCCTGTTTTATTTTAACTACATTTTGTTTCATTTTGTTTTTTTCCTTACAGTTGTTTCAATAAAACTCACTTTGACCATCCTATTTAAAACTGTATGCTATCTCCTGCCCTCTCCAGTCCTATTTTACCAATCCAGTTTTGCTCTGTTTTTTTCCAGCCGAGGATTGATCACATTCAAAGACAGGCACAGTATCAGTTGAGCTAAATCCCTGGCAGAATTGATCATATTCTAACAAACTGTATTTTTCTCCTCTCTGTCTCTGTCTTTGTCTTTGTCTCTGTCTCTGTCTCTCTTTCTCTCTCTTTCTTTGTGTGTGTGTGTGTGTGTGTGTGTGTGTGTGTGTGTGTGTGTGTCTTTCTCCCTCTTCATATGTATATATTTACAAATGCATCACAACCTGTGATGGAGCTCCCTCCTGTTAAGTTCATTATAACTTGAAAATATCATTAAGCCAAAAATGCAGTTGACATCTGAGTATCACAGATCAGAACCCAGGTACTGTCAAGTACCAGTGGCTTCCCCTCACGATTACAGAGCTAACAGGAAGCTATGACTCAGCGCTGCAGCCCAGCAGCATATGAGAGTATAACAGGCATATTGCCTGCCTGAGAGAAGATCAAAATTCAAAACGGAAGAGTTTTCTACTTACTCTATATCCTTCTCACAGCATGAAAGGTTGAATATTACAAATCAAACCATTATAAGCTGTAGACCACCTATATATAAAACAAATGCATTTATATCTTGATGAATAAAAATTTCAAACACATCTATTTAAAAATAAGTAAGTCTAGTTTTATGATTGTTTGCAACATTACTTTGTTTAAAAGGATAAATCTTAATGTAAGTTTCCCTTATAAATAGATAGCTTATGAGTAAATCAAGAGCAATGCTTATAAAATATTACACAGTTTTGAAGATTCTCTTTGAATTCCTTTGATATAATATAATGAATGATAATCCAATTTCAAGCAGATAGAAATGACATTCCTACTGTGTTCTTTGCATGAATATAATTTAGCAAATGATTTTTGATATAATTAGTGGACATCTTGCATTAGAATGTTGTACAAATTATATCATAAGTTCTTTTTACTTTACTTTATTCATTTATTTACTTTTTGGTTGGTGATACTGAGGATGGAAGAAGCCAGGACCTTCATAAGAAACCATATCCTCAACTCTGTTTGTTTATTGTTGTCCTATGATAGAATCTCACTAAATAGCTAAATTTCCCAGGTGAGGCTTGCACTCTAGCTCCTCCTGACCATGTCTCAGTTTGCTGGGGTTCCCGGCTTGCACTACCATTCCACTTTATTATAAATGCTTCACAATATTGCAAACAGTGGAAAAGAAGTGGCAAACACTGTTGCTACCATTCTTCATCAAGAGAAGTGGTGCTTCTCTTCCTTTGTATGCTGCATCTCTGCACAGGATCTCATTTGAAGAAAATTGTCCACTACAAAACAAAAGGTATATTTTCAAAGCTATTTTGATTAATGAGCTTCTGATAGTGAAGTAAGATCATCATGTCTGTGATTCTGGCTTTGAGCTAATTCCTTTGCCAAAGTCTGTAGCAAACATGATTTGATGGGACTTAATAATTTATGAAATTTCTTGGCAATGGTGACTTTCCATGGATACAGGCAACAAAGAAAGAATGAACAATTTTCCTCATCTGCCACTGATAAACTGACATAAATATTTTGCTCTGCTATGATTATTTTTCTCAGGATATCTGTACAGTAGTTAAGATGTCTACAACTTGTCTAGAAGAAAAATTTTTACTTTCTAGACCTACTTTAGAAAATTCATACATACAACTTTCCAACCAAGAAATCAGTGGAGGACAAGAATAAATGAACCAAAAACCACTTGAGAGTAGAAAATATTCCAATTTTCCAATAGCCACGTTTCAGTTAAATTCAAAATTCATTCTATTTCTTAACTACTTTTACTTTGAGCCTAAATCCTATTTTCAATATATACTATTAGTAAGTACCTTTTTAAACAATTCACTTCTATTTCTGAATAAGACATTGAAAAAATCCAAAGTTCAATATAATTTCTCCTTGATCAAAAAAAAAGGCATAACAAATAGCCATGGTACATGACTTCTAGAGACTGCAGGTACCTCGAGTCACAGGGAAAGCAGTGCTCTCCAGAGCTGGTTTAACACTGACACTTGATGCACACTATGTCTAGACATCATTACCTTTTCTCTACTCAAGATAAACAGCTTCTCCCAGCCAAGAATTGAGCTCATATTGTACTAAGACACATACACACATACCAAAATTTTGCACTGGAGACATCTTTGATTTCCAGGCAAATACAACACAGGACTGGCTTCAATAAATATAGCTTAGAAGCCACACCTTCTGTCAGTCTGTAAACTTCTAAATGATTGCCAAAATGATCGGATGGTGGCAATGAACTGCAAACTTATTGTTTTGTGTTTGCCATTGGCAAATAAATAAATACTAAGTAAAAATAGCACCATGGAATAATTATAGTTTATAAAAACCTATTATATATTTTCCAAAGAACAAGTAGAGAAGAACTCTATCTCCAAAATAAAAAGAAAATATTAATTATGACATATATTGATATATCAAACTGGACCTATATAAATATGTACATATATAAATATGTACAATTATTATGTTAATTAAATGTAAAAAACAAGAATTACAGCAGACATATTTTCAGAAACGATGCCAGTCACAAGATTATTATGGGGGATTTTAAACTGCTTTTTTAAAACATAGCCAATTCAGAAGAAGTTTTAAAATTATGGATAAAGACTTTTGAAAAAATTAAGAATAAAGAATCTTTAGGCAAATGTAAACTAGGAGTTTCATAGATGGCAGACATTCAGGATAAGAAGTATTTAAGGAAGTTTTTCGAGCATGGGGCAGATGATTACATATTCATGAAAAAAGTAAATCCGAATGGCTAGCCATAGATCTCAGTCAGTTACAGGTAGAGTATAGAAATAATGTAAAAATTCAAGCAAAAGAAACCCCTCTAAAGCATAATTTTGAAAAATATCTTCTCAATCTAACAGTAGGCAAAATTTCTCAGATTGAGATGCTTTAAAAAATTAAAACTTTATATTTCTATATACACGAAGGGCATATATTTTGTACACACATGTGTACAAATCATCAAGAGAAAGAGATAAGCCAATAGGACAAGAAAAAATAAAAATAAAGAAAAAAGATTAAAACAGGCTCTTTGCAAAAGAAATATTTCAACATATATTACACTCATTTAGCAATTAGTGAAATACAATTTAAAAAGTAAATAGGACATAGAAGGATATGTGAAATTTTTTTGTAAAAAATTAGCAAAATGGGTTTATATGGTAGTATAATAATAAACTCTAGGCAGCTTGTAAATAACACAATTGCCTTTTTAAAATATAATTTTTCATAAGAATTAAGCATTCTAATACACCAAATCTAAGGCCAAATAATTCCAAAGTATATGTCTAAGACAAAGGAATCCTTGTGTCTGTCAGAAGATTTTTATGAGCATAATATTACAGATTTAATAGTAATAACTGAAGACAGGAGGCACCTCAAACCTCATAAACAATATCATGGATGGATAATTAATAATAAAATGTATCTACTATAAGACTACACCACAATGAAGGGAATAAATATGCCTACAGGTTAGTTTTACAACCAAAACCGTGGTGAAAGAATCCAGAAAGTACTGTGTGATTCTATTTGTACAAAACTCGACACCAGAAAAATTATATTTAGTAGTAAGCTCTACATATGGAAGAAAGAAGGGTAGTAAGTATGAGAGACATTGAATGGTGCCTTGAGTGCTCTTAGTCCTTGCAAACATACTTATAATTCATGAAGTTTCTTGCATTTCTGTTAGAATTTAATAACAGGTATTTTTTAGGTAATAAAAATACAGCATGTTGAATTTCAAAATGGAGTAAAATTAAAAACCACAGAATTGATGACTATTTGTATCCATTTGATCTCATGGTTTTGTGTGAGCCAACATTTTGCCCTGGGTGAGGGTTCGGCTCAGGCCAGGTCCTTGGAGTGGCCCTATGGAGTCTTGGAGTCTGGAGTATGAGTCAATTCAGGTTACATCAGCCTTTGAGCAAGGAGGACCCAGCAGGTAGCTTCCTTTTGCCCTTTTCCAGAACTTCTTACCTATTTACTATGTGCTGAGAGGTCTTCAGTATTAACAACAAATAAATGGGCATCTGCTGCCTATACAAAGGGATGCCTTAGGAAACCCTTTTGTGATGAATCATCTGACTTTTTATTAATTTTTGTCCTTTTCATTCCAAGGAAAGGCAGAGGGCATTGCCCAAGATCCTTAGACAGATGAATATATAGCTTACCATTTACTTGCCAATAATTGAAGGCTTTGGCTTTTCTAAAATACATGGTAATCATCATAATGGTAATGCTCATTTGTGCCATGACTTAGAAAATACTTTAACATGTGTTATCTCAGTTTGTCCTTCATCAAAGTTCCATTGAGGAAAGTAGGCCAGTGTATTATATTCAGGAGGAAACTGAGTTCCAGAGATATCTTGAAAAATAACATTTGAGATGAGTAGGGGAAGATGAAATTTTAATATCAGTGCCCGAGTTTTTGTTTCTCAAGAGGCAGATTCTGAGCCAAGAATACAAAAGCCAAGACTTTCTTTGGGCGAAGAAAATATCAGAAGACTAGAAAAGTGATACAGGGGAGGGAAAGCAATCGATAAAAGGTCATATTATCAAAATCTATCACAGGAGGTTATTGGAAGTTAATTTTTCTCTAGGAACCAGGGTCATACATAAATCTTAGAGTTATATCCAATGAAGAGCAAAGGACTTGTGTGCTAGCATATTTATTCATGGCCTCTGAGGCCATTGAGTTCCTAGTGCTGATGGCCTGTCTCCCTTGTACAGAAAGAAGATTTTGCAGATGAAAATTTTTTCAGCAAAGAAATACAAGTGTATGGAACTGAAAGTCAGGTCCAAGAGCCCTGATATGTGTGATGATTGCGGGCAGGGATTAACCTTTGGTAAATGAATGTAATTTCTTGTCACTTGTGACTATCTTCCCAGCATGCTTTTCCAGTGTCTTTCTGTGCAAGAGTTTTCCCTTCCTTGGGGACTCTAGGAGATAGAGCATCTGACTTAACTAACCAGAGTTACGTGCTAATGTTTTTTGGAATCTGGGTGGAGGGATGATGGATATGGGTAAAAAAGACTAGTCCTAGCAGCTGCTGAGAGTCCTTTGATATGAAGAATTCATCTGAAGATGAAGCCCATCATGTGGAAGGCAGGATATAAATACACCATGTACCAATTCGTTAGTGGTATCAGAAATCTCTGACTTAAGGTTTACCCAAATCAGGCTGGACAACTGGATTTTATGGTTAAGTAAGATAACTATCTTTAGTGTTTAGTGAGTAACTTATGCTGACAGGATTCTACATGATATGAAATATGTGTCATGGAATATAACACAATATCCATTGTAAGAATCATTATTTTGTATGATACTGAGGAAAACTGCTTCCAATTAAACAAATAATGATTATTATGTTTTTAATAACCACGAGTACTTCAGATCAAATTCATAACATCTGCAGACAAAACTTGATTTAAAAATTCCATAATCTTTCCTTTTCTGTGCTTGCAATCATATCAGTGAGCCATAACCACTACTCTCAGATCAGAGAGAACATTTTAGTGACTTTTATTCCATAGTTCTCTTATTCCCAATAGAAAAGTAGGTCTGAAACATACACTTAAGCTGATGTTTCTTCTTCATCATTTTAATCAAAGATCCATATTATATTTATTGAAAAGAATTTTCTTACATATTTTCTTGTCATTGGGTGTCTATAGAATCAGTCATTTTTTTCCAATCTTGTATGGCCTTGAATTTCTAAGCTCTTTGATCCTTTTCACTTTCACATATACTATACCCCGGTTAATTTTTTCCAAAATCTGTTTTTATCTTTACAGTGTAACTTGTCAAATGTACTTGCTATACCATGTCATGTGACCAAGTTTAAAGCAGAATTTTGCTACGGTATTACAGGGATTGCCATCTTTCCAGCCTTTGTATATGCTGTTTTTACTTCTTGCTGCCTAATAAGTTAAACAATGTACACTGAGATTTTCTTTCTTGTTATTGTTGTTGTTTTTATATCAGCCCTAAGTCATAGCATCAATGTTTTCACTGGTATGTATTTACTGCTAGTTGAAATTGAAGTAAAAAAAAAAATCTTGAAATCTCAGTGGTTTGACATAACAAACATTCATTTTTAACAAATGTAACTGTTACTCTGTTGCTGGTTAGTGATCCCTGTGGTTAGCACATCTCCATGCAAAATGCCTGACAATTTCCATTTCAACATGTGGCTCCAATTTCCTTCAGAAACGCAAGAAAAATCTGAGGAGGATGCTGTTAGCCATGAGCCAGAATTCACCACACCGGTCACCATAACTTGTCGGGCAATGTGAGAAGGCACATGAGCCCTGGGTGAGCATTAGCTGAACCTGTCCTGTTATTGAGTATTGAATCCTAAAGAAGAAATTTTTAATCTGTTTTACATGGGTTCATGCCTCTTCCAAAAGAAAAGACAAGAGTTAATTTCTAGCAGTTAGAGTAATTACAGAGAAAGGGCTAAATAAATTCCAAAAGCAACAAAAATAATACAATACCTTTTCTTCTTTGTATTCATGTTCTATTTGTATGTCAAAAGCATCAATCATGTTTTACAATTATGTGGGACGTGTAATTAGATGTATGTTCATTATAGAATTGTAGCATCATTGATATTATATTGGTATTTACAAACCCTAACATGAGAATTATGTTGTTCTTGTAACATAACTTAAATCTGGTTTCCCTCTAAATGCTGGAAGTTGGTAATAAGCAATACAGAAAACTATGCAGAAAATAATGCCAGTCCTATCCCTCAGTGATAATTACTATTACTATTAATGTATGTATTCTCTAAATGCTTTTATTCATACTCTATATGTAATATCCTAAATGTTATTCGATATCTTTTCCATCTACTAAGTATTTAATAGTATTCTCTCAAATTATTTGGAAGCACCATCTAATATCTATGTATCCATCTATGTACCATCATTTATATAAGTATATCCTCCTTTTTGGACATTTAGGTTTCTTTTGCATTTTCTAAATTACAGGTTATTGGAAATGAATATCTCTGCACATAAATCTTTTTACTTTTGAATGTTTCATTAGTATAGATTTGAAGGAGTGCAATTATCTGATCAAAGGATATACATATTCAGAAGCTTAGTAAATATTGACAAATTGAATTCCAGACATCTAATTTATACTCCTATCAAAGTATTAATGTATCTGTGTTACCAAACCTGTCTGTACAGACATATATATATATATATATATATGTCTGATCATGTCTGATACAGACATATATACATAAATGACAAAAAACATTGTGCCAATTTGAGACATGAAAATACTACTTCTTGCTTTGTGCGTGTTATTTTTTGGAGTAACTGTTTTTATATAATGGAAAAATAATTTGCATAAAATAAAATAAACAGACCTTAATATTATAGTTTGATAAATTTTGACAAATCTATACTACAGAATGAGGGCTACCCCAGTCCCAGTGCAGAGTATTTTCATCATTGCACAAAGATTCCTTCTGCTCATTTCAAGTTAAGCCTCTCCCATAAGCAGACATTATTCTAATTTCGTAGTTTTCTATTGGAGGGACGCAATACTGGGGATCAAACTCAGGACCTTGCACTTGCGAGACAGGTGTGGCACCACTGAGCTAAATCCTCGGCCCTTGAGTTCATAGTTTTAAAATCAGCTTTATTAAAGTATAATGCACATGAAATAAAATATAGCCACTTTAAGTGCACAGTTCAGTGAGCACTGCTAAATGTTCATACATCTGTAATTAACATAACAATCAAGAAAAGACCTATTTGTCTTTCCTCAGAAACCCCTGACCTTTCAATCAATCTCCTCCACCCACCACACCCTTAAACACACCCTGTTTCAGCCACTACAGACCAATTTTGTATGTTCCTTAGGATTTCAGAGAAATGCAACTGTATCCTATATATGTCTTTCTGACTTTTTTCTTTCTTAAAAAATTTTATTGTGATACAGGTACGTTTTATATACATATAAAGATCATACTCAACATTGACAGTTTGTACCAGTATATGACATGACTTATTCTCATTTTTTCCCATTCCCTACCCACCCTACAACCCCCCATATACATAAGCTTTGTTTCTTGGGGTTTTTGTTACCATTACAATTTTTTTCTTTTCTCTCATTACTCATCCCTACTCATATTTCCTTCTGAATATTTTCTATTTTACAATATCTAACATACATTCTAAAGCATTTTCCATCTCTCATATTAAAGGTACAGTGTTTACACATCTATGACATATTTATTTCACTTATGAGTATGTCCTGAAGGTACATCCATTTGAGTATGAATGACTCAAACTTATCATTCTTTATGGCAGAGTAATACTCCATTTTATAGAAAAGCCACATTCTGGCTTTTTAGTGTACAGGGTCTCTGAGACCTACCTCTGTTGTCATACTCCTCAGGAATTCTTTCTTTTTCATTGCCAAGTAGTTGGGTAACACATAGGTAGACTTTCCTATTTACTCTCCTGGTGGCAAACTTTGAGTTGTTCTGAGTTTGGAGCCATTTCAATTATAAGTGCTATGAGCCTTGCACAAGAGTTTGTGTGGAAATATTATTGATTTAGATGAGATAAATCCCTAAGGACAGAACTGATAGTTCACAAAGTAAATAAATGCTTCACTTGTACATTGCTGCACAACTGATTTCCAGCCTGCCTTGTGTTCCCTCCAGTGTGTGTGAGAGATGGGTACTCCACCCAAATCCTTGCCAAAATCTGATGTCAATCTTTTGAAGAAAAAATAATAAAACTTTCAGTCACATTATTGGGTAATTGTGTTAGTTTGCACATCTCATGAGTGGTGGGATTGAGCGTCTTTCTATGTGCTTATCAATTTATATAACTTATTGTGTAATACATTTGTTCAGGTTTTTTGCCCATGTCCCTCATTTTAAAATTTGGGTTGTTGGTTTTGTCCATGATTCATAACTGTTTATGCTTGATGGCTACTTCTCCCTACCTGATAGTCATGCTGTGAATTTTTTCCAGCTGGCGGCATCTGGTTTCGATGTCATAGTAAAGTCTTTAAAAGAGCAGTTTCTCTATTTTGATTGATTCTAATTTATAATTTTCTTATAGAGTTAATGCTTTTTATAACCTACTCAAGAAATCTTTGTTTTTTTTTTTAATCCCACATTAACAAAGGTTTTGCCAGCATGGTCTTCTAGTTTGGGCCTTTCTGTTTAGATGTATGATCCACAGTAAGTTTTTATGGATAGTGTGAGATATTCCATATAACTCCACAATTTAGAAGAGAGATTTATTTTTGCTCACAGTTTCCAGTGTGTTCAGCCTATGGCTGGCTGGTTCAAATGCAGAAACTGCGCGACTGAAGGGCAGCACGGAGGAAAACTGTTCACCCTATCCAAGTGAGAAAGCAGAGAAAAGGCAGGAGCCAGGGACCAGAAGACACCCTTCAGGGACCCATATCTTCTGAACAAGCTCCACCTCCTAACACATTCAGCTACTGAGCTTGTCAGGAACAATTCTATAGAATTTGGGGGAAGAATCATTTCACAATTAAAATTATGATTTTTCTTAGTTTTCCTACCCAGAGACCAGCTATAGAATGTCAGGACATAACTCTTTCTTTGTGTCTGGTTACAGCAAAGACCCAGTGGTCTCTTGATTCTGTGATGGTCCAGAACAGGATTATACTAGCAGAATCCTCTTGACCCAGGACCTTCATCGGCAGAAATCCTTATTGTTCTAGGACTATTGTCGGCGTTGGCCTTGCCCTCTGAGTTACTTGTTAGGTTTTATTACTCCAGATGTATTGAACAAAGGTTTCACAAGCTCAGGGCCTCTTGTCGTTGTTGCCAGAGCAGTGTGGATCTGGCCCAAAGCTCAGCTTCTTCTCTAAGTCTCATTTATGTCTATATATTAATGAATTTGTCTGTGCTTTCCAGCTTACAGGAGACTAGGGCTTACCTGCAAAGGTTCTAGTTATGTCCCCTTTCCCTGTTCCCTGACAAACTCATCAAACAATCAAAGGGTGAGCCCACTGATGAGTTATAGCACCCTCGAGGATCTGTTCACCTCCCAAATGCGTGAGGCTTTGGGGGAACATTTAGATTTGCAACATAAAAAGCTCTTGTTTTCTCCAAATGGATTTCCAGTTGTTTTCATTGTTAGTTCAAAAGGCTATTCTTTCCCCTCTGAAATAATTCTGTAACCTTTTTTTAAAAATCAAATTAATAGGCCAGGGATTTAGCTCAGTGGTTCCAGCCCCTGCCTAGCAAGCACAAGGTCCTGAGTTTGGTCCCTGGTAACCGCATACCACAATGCTAGATGTGGTGGCTCACACCTGTAATTCCAGTACTCGGGAGGAAAAGCAAAATTTAACAGAAGGTTTCTGCCATGATTAATCTTAATTGACAACAGGATTGCCTGGAGAGATGCCTAGGATACTGATAAAGCCTGAGGCTGAATGTGTCTGAGTTCTTCAGGAAATCTTGACCTCAGGAATTCAATCTAATCCCCCACCCCCTCCTTGGGGACTTTCTTCCTACTGTAAATTGACCAGTTTTCTCTCACCATTACCTTCTGCATGATATTTTTGCCTTGGAGCTAGCTGACCACAGACTAAAACTTCTGACTCTGTGATCTAAAATCCGTTTCTTCTTCTTTAAATTGTATAATGTTCAATATTTTACTCTAGCATGTGAAAGGCTGACACAAGTTCCCAAGATTTACATTTAGGCTGCAAAAGACCACCACTGAGTACATATTTGTATTTGTTTGTTTTGTTTTTGTTTTTGCTTCCTAATGAGCAACCACTGTGATTTAGTTTTACCAGAGGCGTGTATTCAAAAACTGGAAGGAATATCAAATACCACGTAGTCCAGTATTTCTTAAACTTGGGTGTGTACAGACTAGGAAAGCATTTATTTCCAAACAATCAGTCACCTTCCAGCACCCCCATATGTTGATTGTGATCTGTGATATTAACATTTCATATCATTTAAACATAAATAACACAAAAACACAAAAACTAAACAATATTTTAACCACTACTGAATTAGGGCAATATTTTCCTAGTACATGTTTTCATAATAGATTATTATTCAAATGAAATAATATCATCTTGATACAATCTAAAATTATCCCTCAAACAACTCATAGCACCTATCAGAAGTATGGCAAAAGATGCTTGTAAAATTATGATGTATCCACAGATACAGAGAAATACCCACAGAAATGTGAATGACACTGAATTTAGTCAGTAAGTTTAATATTTAGTGGCAAAATTTTGAATGTTTATAATACAATCCAACAATCTAAGTGTTGATGACTAGATTCAAATCTGATTTCAAATCTAGTGGTTTTGCAGGTATATGAGTGCTCAGATGCTTTTTTCTGTTTCTGCTTTAAAACAGTGTGTATAAATTGTTAAACACAGCACTTATGACAGTGGAATCATTACCCACATGAATATAATAATGTAGAAAGAGACCAATTAGTAAATTGGGCCAGGCTTTGGAGCATTGTGAATTCACAGTGTACAAAAAATAGCAAGGTTTGATTTGTTTTAAATTATGTTTCAGTAAGCAATTAAATAAAACTTGAAGTCTTGTAAATGAGAAAATAAATTTTCATTTTAATTACTAGCTTTTAACAATTTAGGTTTATAATTGAATAGGTTTATAATAGAATTTCTGATTTTTTTTCTGAAAGCAATTAATGTAAGTACTATTTATCCCCTGAAAATAATAACATACTATACATTATTTCTTTAAAGTAAGCCCTTCAAAAGCTTTTGTAAAAGAGCCTAATCCTTAACAAAGTAAAAAGATTGAGAATAGAAGTGATTTGAGCTATTCTTCTCAAAGTTCTTCCCCATGTGCTTAAATAAGCACTCAACAGCAATTAAAATAAAATCTCTAAATGTTCCTGTTTCATTGCCTCTGGCAGAAAAGAATGAGTAAGCTTACAAAATGCTATCCAGGGATGAGTTTAGCTGGTGAAATTCAAACTTAAAGAAGCTACAATGTGGGTTTGCTGATTGATAAAAATACTCTTCATTTCCTAAACTCAAATAAGACCACAATTGTGCACCATCCTTTACAGAAGCAACTACAACACCACACCAGAGCACTTGCTCCTTCATCAAGGAGCACTGCATCAATTCATTCATCTTCTCAACTGGCATTAGGCCAATTATATCTCTAGTATCTGAATCATTTCTTCACCCTGAATTGTTTTTTAAAAATAAGCACAGCTATAATATTGGTCCTTATGTATACTTAAAGAAAAATAAATCAGTAGAGATTCAACCCATACAATGATAAACATTCTGTCTTGTTGCTAAAGAGTTAATCTCCCATCTCTCCCAAAAGAGTATACATGTCACATGAAATTAACGGCCAAAAAACCCACCAATGACTACTGAAAAGATAACTTTAAAATACATTATTGATCTCAGTTTTTCCCTTCTTTTCTCATAGTTTTTCTTTCCCTTCTTTCTCTCCCCCAACTCCCTCCCTAGTTCCCTTCTCCCTTGAACATTTCTTCCTACTTTATCTATTATATATTTATACAGTACTATTATATATTAACACTCTGCATTTCTTGTACCAGAAAAATTACTCAGTGTTTACCTCCTTAAATGGAGAAGATTGGAGGGGCCCAGGGAAGGGTAGGCAAATGGAGCAAAAATAAGGACCAAGATGTCATATTGGGGCTGGTGATTTAGCTCAGTGGCTCTAACCCTGCCTCACAAGCACAAAATTCTCAATTAATCCCCAGTCCAAAAAAAAAAAGATGATCATGTACAGATACAAGGTCCCAGTAGTAAATGTCATCATATTGCATACCTAAAATGTACCAATAAATTTTAAACAAGAATGAAAAATATACATATATATTATTTAAAATTAATAATTTATGTTTTAAATGATCTCTCCCTCATAATATGAAAACATTGACATTTTTGTTTTTAAAAAAGTCCATTGTGAAGATATGAAATTCTAATGATTTAATTATTTGTGAAACTACATTATTTTAAGGATTTTTATTTCCTTTTGATTAAAACTCAGATGCAGTTGTCTTTTCCTTAATATTACACAGAGAAATTTTCATGTAGTATATTCTAGAATAAAATAAAACAGGATATAGAATCAGGAAGTTGTGTAATAAAGTGATCAATTAATGGGCCTGTGGAAATGACTAAGCTTTCTGTTTTTTTCTTACAAGCTATACGCATAAGAGAGTTCATTGAACTGTTTTTTAAATGAGCAATTAAGGATGGAACTACTTTTTAAACCTAGAATTGTTCTTCCCTAATCTTTCTCAGAGTTTCAAATATTTTCAAAGTATTACACATCTAAGTTCCTTAATATAGATTATGGTCTCTCTGGGTCTTCATATTTTCTGAAGGTGAATCTGCTATGCCCTTTTTCTCTGAAACAGTTTCGGCAACAATTTGTCACCCTTAATAAATATTCCACATTTATGAGGAATTTTATTAGGTGTTATGATGAGTCCTTTGTGAAGTGGGAAAGAACACCATGAATAAGATGATAAGGAGGAAGTCAAGGCTAAACGACAAGTTATACAGTCATACCAGATATTCTATAAACTGACAGTGCAAGTGTTTGCAGCTTTTTAGATGTTATAACTTGTATCTGGATGTTCTTTGAATCCCAGTGTACCCATAAGTAGGGCTTTTTGAAGCTGGCTGGATCTAGACCACGAGACAGTGAGATTAAGAGTGTGTGATACTGAATTGGTCCACTGATTAGCTAAGCATAATTCTGGGTGTGGATAATGGAGAGACTGACACTGATGTGGGAGGTGTCACTCAAAAGGCTTGTGCCTCAGGAGGGATAAAAGGAAAAAGGAGGCTCTGCAGCTGCTGTTTTCTGCCTTCCACTTATCCTTCCATACAGTGAGTTGTTGATTTTCTCTGATGTCCTTCTTCCATTGGAGCCAGCCCACTGTGGACGGAAACCTTTACAAATTGTGAATTGAGAGGCTGGGAATTTAGCTCAAGTGATACCACACCTACCTTGGAAGCACATGAGCCTAAGTTTGATTCCCAGCTCCACAAAAGAAGGTAGTAAACTGTGATTTGAAATAAACTTTCCCTCATGTAACTTTGAGTGTTGGGTATTTTGTCTCAATAACAAGGAAAGTAACTAAGACAATAGACAATGTCACATTCTCTATTTCTATCTTTGTTTTTGAGTTCCACTAACTTCAAGGCAACCAAGTATCTCCTACAGAGAACAGCACATGAACAAAAATCATAACTTTGAATTGTTTAAGAATCTTTATTTTAAGGGTAATATATCTCTACAGTTTAACATGAAAAATAAATTTTCTGGAAGACATATTTTCTTTATCTTGTGACTTTAAAAATAACTTTCCCACATATAAGGATCCACACAGACATAAATACTCTGGCTTGAGAGGCTTTGAAGGTGGTCTACAAAAGATGGACTTCCATGAATATTTTATCAGAAGAATGACAACTCAAAAGAGAAGAAAGGAGTTCATCTTCCATGGCTACATTAGAGAATGAACATCAAGAAGTGCACCATGTTAGTACTTTGAAAAAATATTGATCAGGGAAAGAGCAGAGGTACAAAGGCAAAGTCACAAGGGCATTTGGCTTAGACAATTTAGACTTATGTAAGTACCCTCTCTGGAACTGGTAGTTTGACCTCAGAAAAGTCATATCCTTTTTTAGTGCATCACTCCCTCCTCTGCTAAAGTGATTGTATGTTCTCTGTGGTTTTCTCTCCTTTTTCCATTCTATGATTTTCAAATTTACCAAATTTGTTGTCACTTTACTACAGCCCATTCTGAACTGGAGAACTCAGAAAGGGTATCAATGGTCCCTCAGTGTTGAGCTCACTACCAGAAAAGAGTATCAGCAGTGTAATTTTATTTTATTTTATTATTTTAAAAAAATTTTTAGCAGCATCATTTTAAAATGCATTTGACTACCTTCTGTGGTTTAAGAGAAAGGAAGAAACTAGTATTTACTGAGCTGTTACAATGGCTAGCCATTGCATATTCAGAAGTAATTTTAAAAAGACCAACATTACTACCTACAATCACTGTAGGAACAGTTTGTATAGGGGGAAAAACATAAGAAATATTTCAAAACTGGGCAGCTGCAAAGAAAAATATCCTGTATCTTCAAGACTTAAATTACTTCAGGTTGAAGGAATGCACAGAGTAAAGAAGAATTCAGAGCAGAAGTGTTTTAAACAATGTGAATTTTGAACTTATAGAAAAAATAAAATGAAAAACTATGTTGGAGAAGTAACAAGTGAAGTAATCGGGATGAATCTGAGCAAGTTGCCAACGTAGCAGCTGTAGCTAAATTCACCTAATCTGTGTTGCCTTAATAACTTACTTTGTGCAGAAAATATAAATCTGTATTAAAAAGCTATAGAGAAAAGAGCTCCAGGCCGATTATGAAGAAAGATATAAAGTATCTAAAATACATATCCCTTTCTAAGGCAGCTGTGATCTGGGTGGAACCCCAAGATATGTGACATCAACATTGTGAATACTGTATTTATACAAAGAAGTCAGCATATCAAAAGAAGATATTGTTGTTGCTGGAGTTCAACTTTCAGATGTGGAAAAATAGCTCTAAGATGTCAAGAGAAGGAAAAGGAGATCAGGGGAAAAGAGGAAAGAAAAAGGAGCATAGTAAGAGGAGAGGAAACACAAGTGATCACAGTATATTCTATGCATGTATGTGATGCAAAAATGGAGCCCAGTATTCTAACTATATAACTACAGTTCACTGAGGAAGAAGAAAAAGAGGAACAGAAGGGAAGGAAGAAAAAGAAAAAAGCAGGGAAGAAGAGGAGAGAGAGAGGAAATGAAAGAAAAAGAAACAAAGAATAGGTCCAAATAATTCTGAAATTTCTTTTCTGAAGCCAAAGAGATCTTAGAAATCTGAAGAAATTCTTCTTTCCTTCCACTCCATCTAAATCCTAAGATTTATTACAGGTTTCGAGTCAGTTAAAAATAAGTGGAACTTGAGTTTTTGACATTTAGAGTTCTTCTATTTCAATAAAATCAAGTGCTATTTTATTTTTAGAATGTAGTAATATAAAGGATTTTTATCTGACCAAAAGACTGAGATTTTTTTTTTACCTAGGTCATTTTTTTGGCCTCTACTTATGACCGTACATAATTTAATACTCAGATGAGTAAACTGTATTCTGCACTCAATAAATTGCCCCTTTCTCCCCATAGTTTCTGATTTGCTTCATTTTTACCGCATTTTGAGTTTCATACCTTAAAAAATGCATATTCATTATGAAAAATTTGGAGAGCCTGTCAGATTAAGCATTTTTAATCCCATCATCCATGCTACTTTGCTTGAACTATATTTCCATGTATAAGATTTCATTTTAATCATTCTGCAAATAGTTTAAGAACTAGAGATTATCTTATGAATGAATTATTTTATTAAGCAGGACATACAGCCTTCACTTACCACAGATATCTACCCATCTATGATTCTGCACAGTCCATTTATCTTAACAGATTCCAACAAATGAGATTTTGTTTTTAATATTTTAAAATATTTATTTCATTAGGGGATGAAAGCCATAGTACAGAACAGGGACAGAAATTCCTAGGCTTCCAGTGAATACTTACATGTTTAAGATTCAGTGACCCCCAAATTCTATGATTTAAGAATCCATTTTAATGGCGAATACTCATGTGTTTGATAATTTGAATGGGGGAATTTGGATCATATATCAGTTCCTTTACTCAGTTTTACACCTGATTGATGAATCCATCAGTACAGGGAAATTGCTCAGAATATTTTTTCTTAATTTCCAACTTAGGTGATTCAGAAAGTCCGTGCATAGTTCTGTTATAGAACCTCGAGGAGCACAAGAATACAAAGAGTGCCTGACAGAAAAGGATTTTCAAAAAGAAACCTCAACAGGAAAGAATCCGAAACAAAAGTACATTATCTTAGGAATTAACTGAGTGAAAGTTTTTAGGAGTGAACTGACAGTTAAAAGAAATATATGCACTGAAAATATCCATTAGTTTAGACAACTAAGTCACTAGTGGCTTGAATGAGAGACATTTTGGCAGAATGGTTGAAGAAACCAGCTTAGAGGGGCCTATTAAGGAATGGAAGCAAGGACATGGTCATAATAAATACAGATGAGCTTTCAGGAAACTGGCATGAGAAGGAAATGAGAAAGGCTGGATGGATCAGAGGCTATTCCTCAAGGTCAGCATGGCTGGGATATTTATAAGTTGAGGGAAGTGACTAGCCAAGATGGAAATGTGAAAAAAGAAGGCAGTAGGAGATAGGAAAAGATTTTGGAAGCACATTAGGAAAGTATACTTGGCTGTGCAATACTTTGGAAGTGTAAAGCAACTGAGATTCCAGCTTTTCTGTAAGATGCCTGAACATACTGTTGATGTTCACAAAGGAGTGGAGGGGTGTACTAAGTCTCCTGTGATGGTGTATGTTCAAAGCAAGGGAAAGATAGGGGATTTAATAAATAAATAAACAAATTCTTATTATTTCACTTTTCCCCTTCCATATTTCCTAAGAGGTTTAGATTCACTCACTGGCAATAAACTATCTTACTTTCTTACCAAGTCTGAGTTCTTGATCATGTATATACTGTACAAATTAAACAAAAGTTCAGGGTCTGCTTTAGGTGAAGCCACGTACAGCCCAGAATCCACTGCCCAATTATGCTCTTAGGCTCATGGTAGTAACTCCACTTCTTTTTTTGTGTTTGTTTGTTTTTGAGCCAGGGTCTCGCTTTGTGGTTCAGGCTGGCCCTGAGCTCAGCCTCCAACTCACATCACAGCAATCTTCCTGCCTCTGCCTCCCGAGTGCTGAGATTACAGGCATGAGCCACCATGCCTGGCACTGTGGTATGTGGTACTGGTTGCTGCTGGGCATGAGTCTTCACGCCCAGTATGGTATGTGGTTAACCGGGGATCGAACCCGGGTCCTTGCGCTTGCAAGACAGGGCAGGAACCACTGAGCCAAGTCCCCAGCCCCAGTAACTCCACTTCTTAAGATGAAAGTATGCACAGGATAAGTTAACAACAGTAACAGTACCCTGTGTCTCTTGGACTTTCTTATAATTGAGCCCCTTCTTTGTGTGTTTTACATGATTAACTCATTTAACTATGACCACCAAACTGAGTGGTGGAATTACCATTTCCTTCTTACCAATGAGTGCTGACAGTGTACTCTCCAAATAATTCTGATCCACGAGCTCTTGGGATAAGTCACAGGTATGATCTCGAGGGAGGTAACTTTTCTGTCCAGTTGTAACGATGACACCTTTGGTTTCTGAATGTGCACCTCTTAGATGGCTGAGTATCTATCAGCCTGGTCCATTACATAGCGGAGAGCTCCTTCTATTACTTTGTAAACGATAATTAAACTTTTGTGCTTAAGTTACTTGAAACTGAGGTGGATTTCACTGCTACCACAACATAATCTATCCCGTCTTTTCTAACACACTCACCCAAGTAAACAAACACTTGCCCTCTATCAAGTGAGCAAAGTAACAGCTGTAGAGCTACCTTGTGGGGCTAATGACTCCTTCTTCACTGCTCCCTGTAATAGCTAGATGGGAACAAATGTGGCTTTTAGAAAATGGCTACCAACTATTAGTTTTCTAAAGCCTCTGGTTTTCTTTTTTCTCATACTGCACATTCATGGCTGATCTTTAAGTCTCTCACTGAGCTTGAGTTTTGCATAAAAATTACATTCAGTGCAGGAAGCTATGTAGCTTCTATCAATTTTCCAGAACTCTAATATGAAACCTCTTCTTCATTCATGTTATGGGGCTCTGTGTATATGATCTCATATTTATAACTGCCTTTAAAATATATGGGATGAGAGAAAAAATAATGTGATGGTAATAAAAAAAGGAATAGCCTATGTATATAAGGGGTGAGGAGGTTGTAGGGTGGATAGGGAAAAAATGAGAAGTCATGTCATATAATATACAAGTACAAATTCTCAATGCTGAAAGTGACTATGATGTGTATATATAATGTACCAATAAAAATTTAAAACATATATATATATATATATATATATATATGGGAGAAGCTGTAAGTTAGTTGACTCTAAATTCACTGTTAGATCTTGACTGCTTCATTATTAATTGCTGGATAATTAAGTTAATTAATAACTTCCACACTGTTTTTGCAACTCCATATGGTCATATGACACAGTGCTAATGAGACATAGTAGAAATTCTCTGAAAGAGAAGAGAATGCTTCCCCAAAGAGTTCTGGCTTTTCCTAATAAACATGAGTTTTATTCAGCATGACATGTTTTGTACTTCTAATAGAGGACTACAGACATAGTTTGTGGGACTCCAGCTGCCATCTTGAAAACCAAGAGGGAAAAGTCAAGATAATCGAAAACATGCTGGACATTATTGAGTTCTTCAAATTGTGCCTGCACCTACTTTTGACCAGTTATTTCAGAGAACAGTAATTCTGTTTGTTTAATCCTTGATTGGCCTCTCTAATTTGAATAGTCTGTTGATAGGAAACAAGTAGAATCCTACTACATATAAGATCTTTTGTTATACTGTACTATAGATATTCGGGCACAATCCAATATAAGGAAAAGGTTATGCTAGAGGCACGTGTGAATTACGGTAGGGACACAAAGAAAGGAGAACCTAACTGGACTATAGAACTCAAAGCAAGACTCATTGTCAGTGCCATTACATTGAAGGTAATCCTGAAAGAATGGTGAGTCTGGCTGGGGAGGAAAATCAGCAGGAAAGAGATGCTCATACTTGAGACAGAGATAACAGCATGTTAAAAAGGACAGAACCTAAAAGAAGATACTACATTCTGGGAACTGCACATAGCTCAGTAGGTATCGTGTGCAAGATAATTCAAGAGTTAGATGACTATCCTGTAGTCATTGTAGATGAGTCTGGAGGACTTTGGAGGGGCCCCCTCTGAGCTGGCTTTAACTGGCAGGTAATGTATTCTAAAAGATTGGAAGAAGCCTGGGATCTAGCTCAGTGTATTTAGCCCACTGAATATAAATGAGTAAGTTTTAAAGTGACATCTTGTTTGGTCATTGGCTGGGAGAAGCTTTGGAAGAGACCAGCTCAGCATGAAAAAGGGAGGGGATGCAGAGATACGAATGCTGGAGGCTGGCGTCAGAGAAGCTCTTCCAGAAAGTTCTGAAGTGAGGTCTGAATGGCTCAATTCCTTGAACCACATATGAGTTTTTGAACATTCCTGAGCTCCTTTTCCTGATGGCCAGAGTAAGATTTTGCTCTAAAATTAATACAGTCTTGTGATTTACTGTGGTCATTTAGTTGTGAGGAGAAGTCTTAAAAGGTAGTATATATTTTACTATATTATTCTTTCTCATTTAAAAAAGAAATTTTTTGACAGAATGACCATCAATCTAGGCCTTAGTGATGAGCAGCGGCCTTTGCCAACCCATGCTAAATGTATAGAATGAACAAAAGCATTGTTATAATGAGCCACTGAGGTATTGTTTATATTGAGGTGTAACCTGGATTATCCTAAGACCATATAGCTTTGGAGGTTTTGCCAAAATATTCCAATTTTGCCACACACTGAAGGAAGAAGAAGCACTGACCATAGTACTGGAACAAATCTTGAGCAATTATAAAAGCACAACAACATAAAAGCATTCATCAAAGAAATAAATAAGCTTGAAATTCTAGTATCATTTACATTCAGAAAGAAAGCTTGAAACTAATGTTTGTTAACAGGTCATTAAGATGCATATAAACCTAAAATGTAAAGGTCAACAACATTTATGGTGTATCAGCAACTTTATATTAGATGCACTGGAATGCGAAAAGAAACAGATGATTATTAACACCCTATGTCACACATCACAGCTTTCAATGGCTTTCAACAGATACTTGCTTCCACTTGGTAAAGCAGGTAGGGAAAGTGCTGTTCCATTTTTTTAGATGAGGAAGTGGAAATCCACAATGAAAGTCACACAGGAGATCAGGGACCGAGATAAAGTAACATTCAGCTTTTCCTAGCAGATGTTCTTTTAGACCCTTTTGTAGATTAGAGTATTTCCTTCTCTTGAACTAAGATTCTTCTTGCCACAACAAGTTTAAAAATATTTTCCAGGCCTAGAGTCTAGTACACGTAGCCCAGTGAGGCATCTGCAGTATTTGACGTGGTAGAAGAAACAAACAGGCAGAGCAGCAAACCCGTCAAGGACATGTAGGACGTTCTGAAGTCCTTTGTAGTCCCACCCAGAGCGTCAAGTATTGGTGCTATCTTTAAAGCACGTTAAAGAAAAACGACATAATAATTTCTTCACCCACAGTTTATAGTTCTTAAGTGAATTTAACGTACATTTTCTGTCTTTGGTCACTTATTTTCCCTATAAGAAATTATACTTATATGCATAAATCCCCAAAACTTGGAAATGTTGTGTGCTCAAAAACTAGGGTAGATGTTTAAATTTTAACATGCCCTATAGTTCAAAATTTTCCCCATCTCCCCCTTCTCCTAACCTATGTTATTATTCTTGCCAGTTTCTGAAGCAAAAGTCCCCTTTGGTGAGTGCCTTTATTTAGTTGTGTCATTGTGGTTACCTCAGTGTCCTGAATCCATTCAAAATGTTTACTGTTCATGGTCATTTTGACTTTGGGGAAGAGCCGGAAGTCACATGATGCTAGAGAGGGTGAATGAGATGGATGAGGACACGGTACGTTTTATTTGACAGAAATCATTACAAACAAGATGGGGGGGGGTGATCACAACATACACCGCATGTTTAAATTTAAAAACGTATTATAGTAAAATTCATATTGGCATTAATCCTCCCCAAAGCGCACTTTCCTTGCTGTCCAATGGTCCTTGAAAATCTGTTTCACTGTAATTTTTTTTAACCATTCACTTTCAATCACCCCTCTTATATAGAATAGGTAAAAATTAATTCCTAATCAAATTTTGGAATATTCTTTTGAGACAACACCTCTGAAACTCAAAGTACTAACAAAGTAAGGTGAAAATTTTCCAATAGGCCTCAAAATTATGATAGTTCTTCCGTGAAGAGTATGGACTGTTGTTTCTGATTAATCTAGATTCTGTGCCTGCCTCCCCACCCCCACCTCCTATTCTCTGGATCAGGCCTTAAGTTACTGGCCTGTCTCTGTCTCTTCACAGACTCACAGTAGATTACCACGCTGTGAGGAAGCCCGTACAGTTCACCGGAAGCTCTCCATGAAGTGAAAGCCAAGGCCCAGGTTCTGGCTGAGCTCCTTCCCCACAGCCAGCGTCAAACTGTCACCCGTGTGAGTGAGTCATCTTGGAAGCGAGTCTCTCAGTTCTAAACTGACTCAGAAATCTGCTGCTCCACTGATCATGCACAAATTGGAGCTCTCTAAGCAAAATGAGATGCTGCTGTTTTCAGTCAGAAGGTTTGGGGGTGGTTTATTATATGCGAATTGGTAAAACTTGCGTAGGCTAGGTTTCCCTAGAAAGTCTTCTATAGAACACAACATACATAATAGCCTTGGTCGGGCCCGTAGGATTTTTCCACCTTCTTTTATCTTCTGCAGTCAAACTCATGATCTCCACTGGGAATATGACCTCTCAGTCACAGGAATGTCGTTTAAGGGGGAAGGCCGTGAGATTTAGGACAGGTGGTAAGAAAAGCTCCGCTTCTAGAGGCATTTCTCAGCTTTGGATTTCCAGGTGACAAGTGTGTAACAGGACTGGGTGTGCTTATACTCAAGCTTGTGTTCTGACAGATGGCTTTGCTCACCCCACTGCCAGGCCTCGAGTGCACGAGGTCTTCGGCTGAGCCGGAAAGGACCTGACTCAACCATCACGGGGATGGGAGACTTCATAAAACCAGACTTCCAATAGCAGAATGTCTAGCATGCATGAGGCCCTAGGTTCCAACCCCAGCCGTGAAAAGACAAAACACATTTTAAAAAATCAAAAACAAAATATCTGGTCTTTTTGAATAAAGATTGTGAAGAGGTGGTCAGGTCTACCTTGTGCAGGCTGATAGGATTCGGACTTGAATTCAGAATAGTGATGTTGCCGTTTGTGGCACTGTCCCGGCTCCGAGTGGGTGCTGGGGTTGGCCTAACCGTAGAATGATAAATACTGCGCCCATTTTGCCACACTTGCCCTCTGGGCTTCCATGCTCAGGCTCCTCTGTGTCTTACTTCTAGCAAGAGGTTTCCTGCATTAGGCAGCACAGACCAGACCCACCAGGAAGCAGCTCTTGCCCTGCCTTAAGGTGCAGGTTTTCTGAACCCGAGTCATGGGATACACGGGTACATTTCGTTTTGAATTTAAGCCACTATGCGCTTTTCCGTGGCAGAGGCTGCCCGGGAATTTCGGACGCGACGAAATACTAGGCAGATTGAGGACTCCCTCGTCCTCCCGGCTCCGCCCAAAGGGGAGCCTCGGGCGCCGCTCGGAGTGGCCGCGCTGGAAGGGGAAGGCGCCCGCGCCCCCGGCCTCCCGCGCAGCCCAGCTCCAGGAGCCCGGCCCGGGGGGCGTGTCCCCGGTGACAGCGCCGCCGGAGCGGGAGTTTGAACACAAAGGGAATCCTCGGCCACAGGAAGTGCATCACGGCGGGGCGGGCCGGGGATGCCGCCTTCCTCCGGTCCCCGCCCCCGCCGGCCGGAGCCGCCTGCGGCGCTGCCGGAACCCGCGGGGTCCCTCCGTCGCCCCGGGATCCCGGAGAGTTCAAAGCCCCAGGCCCGGCTGGCCAGCCCCAGGGACGGGCGGCCGCGCCCACCCCGCTGCCCCCGGCGTCCTCGCCGGTGCGCGGACACCTGTCGCCGCCCCTCCCTTTCGGGGGCTCCCGCCCGGCGGGCCTCGGCTTCCCTCGCACACCTGCCGCCCTGTGCGTCCCCGCTCTCGGCCCCGCTCCGAGCGCCCCTCCGCGGCGCCCCTGGGGACTGGCGCGGCGGCCGGGAGGAGGAGGAGGCGGGGGCGCCGCGGTTCCGGCCCGGCCGCGCTGTCCCCGCCGAGCGGGTGGCGCCGTCGGCCTCGGGCGGGGAGCGGCGGCTGGGGATTCCGCGCCCAGCTGTTGCTGCGAGACACCCTGCCAGTCTGTACTCGTACGGTGTTTGGGAAATCAATAAAAAGCAAACTTTTCTCCGAACGCCTCGTTCCGATCTCCGGATGGGCAACAAGGCCCCCCAGAAACGCTCCTCCTCCCTCGGGTTTGGGCGGGGGTCCCGGGACTGGCGGGTGACCGGCGCCCTCAGGTGCAGTCGGGGCGCGAGGGAGGCGGGGAGCCGGCGCCCGGCCCCCCTCCCCGGCTCCAGGGACCCCGCAGCCCGGAGCGCGGGCGCCGCCGACTTGGAGCGGCAGCGGCGGGGGCCCGGAAGGGGCCGCGCTCCCCCCCCCCCAACCCCCCGGCCGGGGCGCGGCGCTACCTGCCGCGACCTGTCTCCTCCTCCGGGCGGGCGCCACACCCACGGCCCGGCGGGAGAGGCTGGCCGCGAGCGAACAAAGGGGTCTTTGTTCCCGGCTCCCCGCTGGGAGTCGCCCGCCCACGACTCCCGGCGCCCCTGGGAGCCCGGAGGCTCCGGCCGCAGCGTCCTCCGCGCCCGGGCTCGGGTCAGGGCGCAGCGCCCCAGGCCGGCGGCTCGGGCGGGGGGCGGGGGGCGGGGGGCGGCGCCGCCGAGGGACGCGGGCCGGCAGCGGCGGGGCGGGGCGGGGCGGGGAGCGGCGCGGGCTGCGCGGGCCGCGGGCGGGGAGCGCTCGGGCTGCTCGGCTCGGGTTGCTCTGCTCCGGCTCCTCTGCTGCGCGCCGCCGCCGCCGCCCTGCTCCCTCCGGGCGCCTCGCTCCGAGCCGCCTTCCGGACAAACTTTGATGGGGAATCTCACACCGCGCTGGAAAGATGCCGGTGATGAAGGGATTACTGGCGCCCCAGAACACCTTCCTGGACACCATAGCCACTCGCTTTGACGGAACGCGTAAGTCTCATTCTTGGGCGAGTTGCGTGGCATTTTCGGAGAACGATTTTTTTCTCTTTCACATGACTTTTCCTCCCACTTTTCTTTCTGAGCCAGAAGCACGAATTTCCTTCTTTTCCTTGACAAGGGGTCTTTGTGCGGAGATGTTTTTTTCCTCCCATTACTCGGTGGACTGTTACCACTTGGCACTGGTGTAGTTGCCTCTCGACTTCCTGGGTCTGTAAGGGTTGGGAGCAGCCTGAGAAGGACAGGCGAAGAGTGCGTTCATTGTGGAACCTGCATTTGGGGTACATCCTCGGGGAATTGTTGGTAGTTTGCAAAGTGAAATCGGGGTGTCTGTGAACCTTATTTTCCTGGTTTAGGTTATAGAGTCTAGGAGCTTCTTTCCGAGGGGCTCATGTAATAGGCATTACTTCCCATCCGTAGAATCGAGTAAAGACTGATTTATGAGCTTTCTGTCGACTTCTGAGTGTTTGTGAGAATCGTCATTCCTTTTCAGCTGGCACAGCACACCTAACATGCCAGGACAGACGATTTAGGAAGGAGGAGCTGGGCACTATAAAGGCAGACTTGATCATAAAAGAAAGTTTCAGTATTTTTTGGGAGGGCACACATGTTAGTGTATATTTGGCTCCCTTAAGCTGAACTAGGGCGAACAGGGTGTGCGGATGCTATCGAAGGGTTCAGAATCTCTACAGACGGTTCTTTTTCAGGACCACGGTCAGCTCCTCTCTCTTTCCGGGCTTCCCAAGCTCTCCGCCGGAGCCTGGGGAATCTTCTCAGTAGGGTTTCAGTCCTAAAAATAGGAGTCTCTACTCCCACCTCTAAGGGACACCCACAGTTGGTTCCATTAGGAATAGCCACCTTCTTCCTAGCTCGGGCTGCTTTTGTGTGCGCTCTTCCTTCTCGTGTCTATTGTCCAGGAAGCACACAATACTGTTTACTCTAAAAGCTTTCTCAGGGTTTCAAGTATTGTTTTTAATAAGACGATGCGTATCTTTGTGATGTTAGGAAACAGTACATCTAATTCCAGTTCCACCCCAGTTGTCCAGGTAGGTGTTTTTATTGGGTTGGGAAGCAAGTCTTGGCTTCTTGTGTTTGGAAATAGTTGGGCAAGTTTATATGGAACAGAAATGAAATTGTTGCTTTGATTTTCTTCAGTTTTTTGCTTTTCACCTAATTCACCCACTCAGCCTAATCACTACTGAGGTGGTCATGGCTTTTGTTTCTGTTTCTTTTAATCACTAGGTCAATTCATTCTTTCCCTTTTTACTTGTATTAGACAGAATGAGTGAAATAAGCAGTGGTAGTAGATATCTGTTTTCCTTGATAGTAATAAGAAAAAGTATTGCAGGAAAAGTTCAAATTCTTGACCCAGTCACTTCCACCATTACCTAAGCACCAAAAAGTTTCCACTGAGGACTGTAACCATGCTCAATTGTGAGTATTAGTTCAGGTTGGAGGCTGAGAACCAAGCTGTTCTACATATTGATTTTGGATACATCTCATGAACGTGAGGTAATTGGAAAATGGTGATTCTTTTATCTTGTCACTTAAAGTTGAGTGGTATGCGGTGTGTACCGAACCATCCAGCAGAACCTTTGGAATTACTGAAGAGATACATTTAGCTATCAAGGCAGAGGGAAGGGACATTATGTCGTCAGTGTGAATTTATCACGGCCTCTTTCTGATTTTCATGGTAACATGCTAAGCCGAAGGGCATGTAAGGAGAGCTGAATGTTCATGGAAATCATTCTTTTTCTATTTTAGAAGAACATAAAAATTAACAAGAAGGTTAGAAGTTTCAAATCCTTATTTGAGAAGATTACATCAAATACCAGTGTGTGGCGTAACAACAACAACAAAAAATCTGAAATTCTGTTGAAAACTGTGTGGCTTGTGCTCCCCAGAATCTAGAAGGTTCCTAGAAATTCTCCTTGTGTGAAATCCTGCAGTTAGTGAAGTAAATTTTGTAGCAGTGAGTAACATGATTGATTTTGGCAAGACATTTTTTATAATATTTAATGACTATCTTTCCTTCCAAGAAACCTCACTGATGGAAGTGGATTTTCCCTTCTCATTTGCTTTTTAAAACATTGCATGATGACTTGAATAGTCTAAAACTTACAGAAAACAACTTTAAGCAAACTTTAGCCAGAATGTTAACTATGTCTGGGATCCCAGACATTCTCTTTCTCCAGCTAGTTTATCTTTTTAGCATTTATTTTATTTTGTAAGTTAAAACTATTTGTAGTTATAAGTTCTAAAAATTTCTGCCGACTTACTCATAAACTATGCTAAAAAAGAGTAATGTGTTGACTTGGTGTATTTTTGCTTTATTTATCAGGTATATTTTGTAGTAGTACTTTTTTCTTTTTATCTTATCTTGAACAATTCTGATCAAAGTAAAAGAAAGTAAACAATAATCCTGGAAAACTGTATTGTTAACACAGGTAATCAGTGTATGTATTGTTATTATTATCTTTACTGATTTAATAATGTAGTGGAAAATAGTAAGACAACTTAAGATATCTAAAACATTTCCCAGAAAAACACAAATATATGAACATATAAAAGTATATCGTAGTCTTATTACTTTATCAGTCATGAGAGTATCACAGAGCAACATCGAAGAAGTTAATGTATTTTATCACCTAGTGATACTTTATTGATTTACATAATGGAATATTTTTCCTTTTAATATTTATGAAGTGAGCTCTTTGTCAGGATAGAAAGGCAGTTGTGGACTCCTCACTGAAGGTATATTTTTCTGGTATGCAATATAATTTGTAAACATTATTGAAAAGTATAAAAATCTCTTAATATATAATTATAACTGAAATAATCTTAGACAAATTATGTTTGATCGAAGTACGTTGAGACAGAAATACCAAGAGACACTGAAATATTGAAGATGTAAGGAAAAGTGACTGCAGTGAATTTCCTTGAATCATTAGGTGTGACATTTTTTACCTGAAACACTAAATCACACACCTAACCATCTGCACAATGTTACCATCATGGCCTACATATAGTTCATTCTTATACTGATCTTCTTAGAAAAATGTGTTTCATATCACCAGAAATCTTTGAGTAGTCTTTTGCATAAAACACATAAATATTAATCTGGACCAACGGAAAATGTAATAGGAGAACACACTAGTGCATACTTTAAAAATAGAATTTCAGTACAAATGTTTGTTACAAGCTACCCTTTAGAAAAACACATTTTTCTTTTTTGAACGACATAAAATTTTCAGAGGGAAGTGTCCATTTTCAAATATAATGGTACATTAGCCTACATTTCCTTGCCACATCAGAATTTGGCCAAAATACTTTTTCTCCTTTAAAGTAACCAAGAAAAGATTTAAGTTTTGAAGGAAGTTTGTAATCCATTGTACTCCACCAAGGAGGTGTCCATTAAAATATTCAGTGCTGGTTTAGAGACTCACTAGTATTTGCGTATATTTCATGTGCACTTACATGGCCTGCTCACATGTCTAAGAAAATTTGTTAAAATTGACATGGTTTCTTTACAGAGAGACTTCACTTTTCTTTTCATCTGTATACTTTCACTAACATGCAGAAATCCCTCTTAACATTAGGAGAACAGGGAGAAGGATATCTGTATAATGCTGGAGAAGGTGGGAGGAATAAGCTGAGACAGCGGAGTCCCTTCGAAGTCTTTGCTGAGCTATGGTGTGGAGCACATCATCAAAGGCATTTGGTCAATAAGAAATAATGACCTCTATTAGATCTGGGCCTGTGTAGAAAAGGCTGTCGCGTGAATACATTCAGGAAAATAGCTATCTCTGTAGAAGAGGATATTTATAAACCAATGGAAGTTTATAAAGACTTTGATGGTTTGTTTCTTTGTTTGGACAGTACTGATAGCCTCTTTCATCTTGTTCTTTATGTTTAGAAACTGGATTCTTTTATGAGATTAGAGGGTTTCTGTCTAATAAATCACCATAAACTCTGTGGCTTATTATCTCACCTTTTTCTGAGATCCAAGCATCAGGCATGGATAACCTGGGTTGTTTACTCAGAGCCTCAAGACCGTAAACAAGTTGGTGGCTGGTGCTGTGTGGTCTCATTTGAGCCCTGAGGTCCTCTCCTAACTCTGTGTGGCTGTTGGCACGGCTGCAGTGTTGTGACTGAGGTTCCTGTTTGGTTGCCATCCATCAGCTACAGGCCTTCCTCAGCCTCTAGAGGCTGCTCTCGTTTTTTGTTACATGACCTTTTCCATTTGCGTCCTCATAAGAGAAAACTTACTCTCCTGGGTACAGCAGGTGAGTCTACCTTTTAAGAACTGCCATGATTAAGTCAGACCCACTCAGGATGGTCTCTGTTTTGGTAAACTCAAAGTCAACTGATGATAGGTCTTCATTACATCCTTAACCTCTGTCACATCCACAGCACCCTGCATTCTTCCGAGCTGCAGGGAAGAAACTGCGTAGGTTGTGTGCTCCAGAAGGTGCAGTCGTGGGAGCCTCTATATTGCTGTTGCTGTCTCCACAGCATGTTGTACACTGTGCAAAGCCTGGCATCTGTACACTTTTTCTTGTCTATGATGGGTTTTGAGCACATTCCATAGTTCAGAATGCAGAGTACTTGGCTGAGTTTAGGTCTGAAATCTTTAGGACCATAGATCCCATTTACTGAAGGATTCCTTCACATCTGGTGATGACACATCCATAAAACTTCAGAGGGGGCACATTCTTCCCAATAAAGTCTAATAAACATGGACTATACACAGAGCCATTCTGTCAGAGAGGGCAATACAACATATACGTGAATTACCAGAATTTAGTCCGGCAGTGGGTCAGAGTGAGTCAGGAGGTGCAAAGGGCTGGGAGGACTAATTTCTATGGGGAAATGTTTTGGGAGCTCTATATATGATAAATGACTACTGAGTGGAAATGCTTGTCACGTATATGATAGGAAGAACAATACTCCGTTTACTTTGCTGAATTCATTTGATGAATCTCATCATTAAGTTCTGAGATTTAAAAGGGACTTCAGGGACAAAACATAACTTTAGAGGGTGTGATAGAAACAAGATGGAGGTAAGAGGACCATAGAAACCAGTTAGATTGAGTGTGGACTGCTAGAGCCAGACTGCAATGCCACTGTAAGCCACTAGAGGTAACAGATTGGTTTCCTGGTAAGATGTATGGTGCCATCTATGCCTAGTATAAAAACACTCAGCCTTTCTGCGTTCTACAGTCGTAAGCATGGTGCAGAAGAAATACAAACTTGCTGATAAGACATGTCTCCTTATCTCTTGCAAATATATTTTTACTCATGGACTTGGGTCCCATAGAATGCAGTGGAATTACTGTCTCTTTTTGCAGGATTGTCTGTTTTTTCCCAGAGTTAACTTTCTTTTAGGAAGGGGAAATACTGATTTCCCATCACCTGACTGAGTACTCTTCTCTAGGACTGTTCACACCTGAATTACACCTGTGTTGAAGAAAAGGCATTGAGGATGTGCTAGGATACAGTGCTAGCGAACTTTACTAAAAAAACACCACCAGCCAAAAACACAGAATTGTTGCTGCTGCAAAGTAGAGTTGAGAATTGAGGAGAATATGTGGGCTGATGTGATCAACATCGCAAGTTTTAAAGCCACTTTGGTATGAGCAGAGCCTATGTACAAAACATATGAGACTCCATATTTAGCGATAGTGTTGTCCAAATTTGACTACTCAAACAACCGAAGAATAGTCTCAGTGATTTAAATAGTCAAATGGACTTTTTGGCTTCTAAATTCTGAGGAAGATATATTTGGTTGTCTTTTATAGCTGTCAGTGCAGTTGATTATCTTCCTTAAATTCAAAATTCACATGTCCCCATGGACTACTTATTTTTCTAGCCTATCAAACCTATTTTTGTTTTCTGGCAACATCACTTTCGTTCTCTCTCATCCCGTTGTAGCTCAGTTTCTGACTGCCCACACATCTGGTTTGTAATCAAACCTTTGATATTTTGAAATGTGTCATAAGAAGGCACTTTACCTCCCTTCTCATCAGTGTTTTATTTTGGACCCTCCTTTCCTCATCTCCACAATTGCAGGTTTACTCTAACTGGACACTGTGGCCACTGGTGCCTGTGTCCACTTCCTCCCATTCAGTGTCCGTTGATTGGAATGATGTCTGTTAGAAGTGGCGTGAGCATTCCGTCCTCTCACAGCCCTCATTTGGCTCATCGTTACTTCTTGGGTAAGGCACGCACCAATTTCTGACCCCAGAGGGATACTGTAAAGTTGTAGATGCTCGTATCCTAAGTCCCCTGTTCATTTATGATTCTGGAACTGCACTTAATGGAAGACAGTTGCTTTTTGCTCTTCAAGATCCATTTTAGAAGTAACCTCGGGTGAGTTTCCGGGTAAAGTTAGGTGACATTTTCCCTGTGCTATCACGGGAATTTGTCAATTTCTTGCATAAACTCTAACATATGTGGCAAGGATGTGCTTTCATGTTACAGAATTCAACCATGACCTCCATAAAGCCCAAGGTGTATTTTTTTAAAAAACAAATTTATTCACATGTCTTAGGCTTTTACTTGGAACAAAAATCTTTGCTCAATATATATTTAAGTCAAATATGTTCAAGTTCTTTGCAGGCCAGATATGTGTATTGACCAATTTTATTACCCTCCAGTGGAAACTAGTTTGTGTGTAAGATTATATAATTAGATTTAATTTTGAAAGGTAACTGTAGGTGGCATTTTATATTCACATGGTTTGTGTTCCAGTTTCTTCAGTTAAATTCTAGTGGTAATCTTGACTACCATCTCGAATGTCTCCTGGATATAAGTGCTGGTGTTTTACCTGTTCTTACCACAGCCTCCTTCTGAGTGCGGAAAGGCCCTGTCCTCTTTCTAAATAAAAGTTGACAGAATTTAAGCTTGAAATTCAGTATCACATAGCCTGTGATCCTTTCCTTCTTATGATATTTGTACTGTACTACTCTGCTTCCAAATTCTGTGTATAGCAAGAGTAGGCACACTGAGTTAATCTGTGATCTCATTTCCAGCTTTTAACTCTTTCAAAAGGGATTTATACTTCAAAGTTTGTAGCCATTTCTGATATGCTGATTTTTACTTTAGATATATTATACTTGTCACTTAAAGAGAGCTTTAAAATGTCATTTAAGACCCATACTTACAAACTGTAGTACTACGTACATTCTCTGTGCAAAGCTGTTTTGCTCAGCAAAATCTACTGCCTACTTAAAGAAAGAAATACATTTTCTTTGTTAGTTTGATACTGAGAATTTGCTGACTCTGTGTTGTGTGTGTGTGTGTGTGTGTGTGTGTGTGTGTGTGTTATTGTGAGGCTGATCTCTCTCCAAAGATATTCTAATTCTCACAGCATTTTTAGTAATATCACTATAATTTTGCCTTGGTAGGGTTTCTTGGTTGAAATTCTTTCGTGTTCAATTTGCTTTTATTGGGAATAACATATTCTAAAGTATTAGATACTGTTGACATCCTTCAATGGATATCATTTACTCTTTCTCCACAATTAATTTACAGGAAGAAAAAACTGTACATATCTCTCCAACTCTTACATCTAATCCATAGCTTGATAGTGTTTTTCACATTTCTTGTTATTTGAGGTCTTTGGGCTGGGTGTTCTTATAGTATTTGCAAGGTCACATGAGGTTTTTACTTCAGTTATTAAACCAAATAGAATTGAGACCAGAACACTTATCAATCATACCATGTTGTGTTTGATTTTCTGGAATGAAAAATCCATATAAGAAACTCACATGATATTTGAAATACCAAATAACTAGTTTTTCAAGAAGTAGATTTTTCCTTAAGTGTGATGTTGGGGCCATACCTTCCATAGAGACGATTATGTAAAAGATAAAATTGGTCATACTTTTAACTTTAACATCCAGCTCAACATTTCTGCTCTGAGTCCATGAATAATGGGGGCAAAATGGGAATCTATGAAAAAGAACTTTTGTGTTTTATTAATTTGGAGCAGTTTTGGTTAGGTTCTATCTCTGTCGTTTGAAAATGACTTTACCACCCTTCTAGTCAACTGTGGTTTCTGATTTTAAGAAACTTAATTAATAAACACTTAAAAATCTTGTCTATCTCTACAGTCCTCATTATCATAACAAATTATTATCTTTCACATACTGTCATTGGGAAGACATTAATGATGATTAATATTAACATAATACTCTGCCTTAGCATAATGTAGTTGAACATTATTTAATATATTTAAGAACTATTTGAGTTTCCTTTTTAGTGCTATTTTTTCATGTTTACTATCTTGTATTGTATTGTATTTCTTCTTTGATGTTTTAGTTTTTCAGATTGTGCTTAAAAATGAACACTTCCTTGTTAATATGCATTGCTTATTTTTTGCTGGGTTTAATTTTTCTTTTGATTCATATATTGATGAAGTAATCAATTTTCTGGTTACAATTGCCAGCTTTAATGGCATACTTAAGATGAATTTCCTACTCTGAAAGTATTTTAAAACAGTATTCTGGGCTGTGGGACTAGCTTAGAGGTAGAACCCTTGCCTAGCGTGCATAAGGCCCTGAGAAAGAAATTCTATGTATTCTATAGTAGTTTCATTTTGTGTAGTCACTTTCCTCCATTATTAATAAATTTTATGACCCAATCTACTGAGTTTGATGTGTCAAAATATGTTCTTTCTAGATTTCTATTCTATTTTCTAATAATTCATCCATTTATCTTTCTATAATGATCCAAAATATCTATTTGATACTCTATATTCCTCTATGTAAATTTTCTATACTTTTTACTACTTCTTATTATATTTACTCATCTTTTCTATTGGTACATGCTTGCAGTAAATTATGTTTACATTTCTTGTGTGGAATTATCATATAATTAATTCCTTTTTCGCTCCTTCCCTTCCCCTTTCTCTCCTCCCTCCCTGTCATGATCTCCTTCTCATTTGAGAAAGACCAACTCACTACTTTATATTATCTCTTTTATTTTTATTTACATGTCAATAGTACAATTTTAATTATAAGCACTTTGTAATTTGTCTTCAATTTTTCGTTCCACAATATTTTCCCTAAAATTTGCTTGGCTAATTGTACTGTTTTGGAAGTCTATAAGAACCTATTAGATGACTTAGGTTTTTTTTTTTTTTTTTTAATCCAAATAATATTTTTAATGAAATGTTATGTAAGAAAAATGATTCCTTTTTTTTCCCCCTTTTTTGTTTTTAATTACCAAAGATTGATTCTGGCAAGCACCAGAACCACTGAGCAAAACCACTGGCCCACGAAGAACAATTCTTTTAGGATGCTGAAATTCATGTCTAAGAACTTGCTAAGAATTTGTACTGTTTATATATTGTTGTAAGATTCTCAATAAACTCTTATGTATTTTCTGTTAACTTTATTCCTGGTACAATTACCTTTGTAATTTCTGTGTGAAATAAAATCTTTTCTTTCAATTTTCTTCAAATTTAATCAGCTTTGTTTAATCTTAAATTTAATCGGCTTTATTGACTCATATGTTATTATTTTTAACTAGCTAACTTTCTGAGCTTTCC